>JASANE010005208.1:0-39701 GCA_030248225.1 Trileptium ribeirensis | reverse complement strand
CGTTGAATAAAGATTTTCAGTTCAGCTTGAATGTCGTTGACATCTTCCGGTGCCTAGTATTATATGTAATTGAGGTTGCTGGACAAACTAGAGTATTATGACGAAAGTGACAATTGAGTTTACATACATTGAGTTCAATTGGTATAATGTTATATAACATGGTTGCATTTAATTTTTGTTTTTAAACCTGGGATATTTATCAATGGATGAATATAATTACGGCCAGAATACAAATTGTTCATTAATAAATGATCTGCGGAATAGCAGTTTCAAATTATAATAGTACGGTATCCCAATTGCTGAGCTTCAGTTGAGGCTATAGTAAAAATCAATTCATGGGAACGGCGGTGGCTGATCGGAAGCTATGATTAAGTCGATTTTATGACCACTATGCCTGAATTTTTATAAAATAGTCAAATATGACCCAAAGTCGTGTTTCTTTGTACAAAGTGCAAAATCGCTTAAGCACTGCTTTCAAACCACCCTTAATTTATTAGCAGTATATTCAGTGCGTCATTGGCTTTCCTATAGCAGTGCTTCTTACGGCGACAGATTTGTGCCGGTTGGCTTAAATGCACAGTTGCTCTGTAGCCGCCAAAAAACAGTCGTGTCCTTGCTTTTCACAATGCTAGAATGTAGGCACCCAGGAGTCATTTGGTGGCTGGTAGATAGCTAAGAATAAACATATGGGGGCAAGCTAAAATGAAACACGTCAGGGGCATAGGCCCCTAAGGTTAAGGGGATACCTCCTAACGGTTTAATCCCCTTCTTACCACATATTTATTCCTCCATTCCTCACGCGTTGAAATTTTTGGGTAGATTGATAAAAATTGAGAATAATCTAATTGTAAAAGTTGCGTAATTTTCTTATGGCGGGTGAGCCGAACTAAGGACTTGTCTCCAGCTTGATATTTTGAGGGAGAGGGGTCTGCCACCATGGTTCCCGGATCTCTGCTAGCAAGTGGTCTCCAAATAAAGCAGCGCACAGGATTACGTTGCGGAGTCGTTGATAGAGATTTGCTATAATATCAATGCCATTTACTTGCTGAACTCTTTAACATATGTGTTTGCCGTACGTCACGTATTATATACCTTTACGTATATATGTGCTCGCTGCGCTGGTGGGAATCGTTAAGGATGTGAGTAAACACCCCTGTATAGCTCATAGATTAGATCGAAATGCAGTAACCGTATTTTTAATTTCTAAGGACTATTACCTCACGAAGAAAACTGGACGAGTGGATATTTTTTCACGCTTCTGAGAGTGGCTATAATATTTTGAAATTAAACCATAAAATTTGAAGATAATGAAAGTAAAAAGTTGGGAAATTATAAAAATTTAAAGAATCACAAATGGAAAATAGGGATATCAAATATAACGTATTCGAAGGATAATAAATTAAATTCAAATTCGAAAATCGGAAGTTGAGATAACAGTTAAAGTGGAATTTGCGAAATTGAGGATTTTTTAAAAATCAAAAATCTTCAAATAGGAAGTAGAAATTTCAGAATCTGAAATTGGCTAAATACGTCAAATCGCGAAAATTCTGAAAAATTTAAATCTAAAAAAGTAAAAATGAACGAGTATGAGGAAGAAATGTTGATTGTTTTAAATTTTAATATTTATCAACTGTTATCAATATCGTTTTTTACAAATTTCTGTATGTTTGTGAGATTCATAACAGTTGAAATCAATGATAGAGTTTTAGGCAAGCTCATAAGCACCAGTTGCACGGTATAATTTATGCAAAATTGAAATGGCCAGAATTCTGTTGGAGCATAAGATAAATTATTTAGCACTTGCACTGGATTTCACCAATTTTTAGTTAGCGAAAGAGCGAATGAAATTCAACATTTTTCCGAACAAGGGCTTGCAATTCGGTATTGCTTATTTACAAAACAGTATGATTTGGGAGTGGGGTCACGTTAAGTTTGCACACGTATTATTGTTTATGAAGGCTGTAATTTCTTATTGAAATCCATTTATTTTTCTAGCCTAAAAGACGAATTTTCACCCATTATTCTTGTTGCGTTAACTGAGTTTGTCGCATATTTAAAGTCTGTTTGCGCGTGCGTTATTATTTGTTGTTTTTGAGAGGTTCTTCCAGGAACCGAGCAAGAGCTTTCACGTAGTTCATTGATTAGCGTACGCCACTCTCACCCGTTCAACCCGGGTTCGATTTCCCTTCATATTTGTAATTTAGGGGTTCAAGATTCGCGTGGAACGAAATAAAATAAAATTCGGCAAGTAGGTGATCGATTGGATTCCTGGTTAGCTTTTGCCGAAACTCGTGGTTTGTTAGGTGTTTAGTGATATATATAAAAAGCATGCCCGGTTTTATATGTTTTAGCAAATGCTACTAAAACTATGGGTGCGATATAGTTGTAGATGAACACAAACGCAGTCAGTCTGTGTTGCAATTTGGTTAAAAGCATCCATGCTTATTGAGGTAGGGGTTATCCCCCTGAGGTTGCGACCACCTCCTGATAGGTCACTCTACCCTCTCTCTGGGGAGCAAGGCCTCGTAGGCGCCGAACCCAAAGGATCTTTTCGTGGTGCCGCAGGATTCCAAGGCTTTGCCCCTGTCCGTGGACACAGCTTCTTCCCTGGGGCTTCGAACCTCGGTCCATGTGTCGTTAGAGGATTAGAATTGAGCGGTTACACTAACAGTTAAAATATCGCTGTTTCACATAAAATATCTTTATTACCGGTTGAAAAAATATAGCATGACGTCAAATGATGCTCACGTTTTGTAATGTACCATCTTGTCGAAACCTATATTTAAGGCGACCAGTGTGGAGCACAAGTTAGAGGACAGGGTGCCTTTTCTGTTTACTGCCGTATATATTAGGCTCTGGCAACATTACGTTTCGGCGACGTCAAGATGCACGGGCTGAGGCCCGTATTGTCTCGTTTGCGAGGCCGTGTGTATGGCCCACTCTACCGGCCTTGTTATTACGGCAAAGCCCAACCGGTCCAGGCAGTCCACCAAAAAGCCCATCGTTTTGTAATGGTCTGTTTGTTCCCATCGGTACAAGCCCATTCACGTACTTCAAATCGTCTGGACTATTTTTCAAACCGTCAGAACTATTTGTTTTCCGTTTATTCTCATTCATCCTGTCTCATCAATCTGGCGCAATCTGTTTAGGACGACTTTTATTCTGAGACTGTAGGCTAAGGAAAAATCCATAATAGTTAAAGTTTTAAAACACTCGATTATGACCGCACATAGCAGTGCTATGGGGTTTGTGTTTCATATCATTTTGTCACAAACAAAACTGTGGAACTCATCCTTGTTATGCTTGAAGAGATTTCATTTGAGCTGAATCGTGTCCTGCTGATCGCGCTTAGATGGCAGTTTATCAAGAGCTTAGTATCAAAAGTAATAAATTATTGGGTTTATTTGCAATATATTAAAAAATTTCAGAAGTTTGCTGTCCAAAATTTTACGAGAAGCATTTCGCACACGTTCTTGCTGAATTGGTCGGTTTGAGTATGTCTCAGCAAGATTATTTTTTATTCATAAATATGTTCACGATAAAGTATAAATACATTGAATCCTATAACATCTATATATAGTTGCAGCGCTTCATTTTTGTGAATTTTCAGATTTACATATATAGTTGTTGCTATAATACTGGGATTTCAAAACGATGTTAAGCCTACGATTGATATCCACCAATGTTGTGCTATAGCTACCTGGTAGTCTCAGTTTTAACGAAATTGGGCGAAATGATTTTAGACACTTGGGTGGACTTCGTCGCTGGATGGATTTCAGGTTAGTAACTATATCTTGTTTTTCTGTGATCAACAAATTGCATATTACCAGTAGCCGTATTGTTGATATGTCGTATGAATGTATTTAACTAGTACGCTGAAATATAATTGCTTTGAACTCTTTTAACTATGCATTAATTTAAGCCACAGTTTTTTCACACGGCTGTATATATTGTTACGAGCTGACCAATTGAATTTGCTATGTTCGTACATGTGTCGTTGCTACTGGCGGTTGTCAGGGAGGCAGCAGTTGT
The DNA here is from genome assembly GCA_030248225.1 of Trileptium ribeirensis. Classification (NCBI taxonomy): domain Eukaryota; kingdom Metazoa; phylum Nematoda; class Enoplea; order Enoplida; family Thoracostomopsidae; genus Trileptium; species Trileptium ribeirensis. The sequence goes on along the minus strand of JASANE010005208.1, from coordinate 35,669 downwards.
GTAAACAAATGCTGCTTACGCTTTTGTGAATGTAATTTTGTCCCGTTAATCGTTCTACATAATTATTCGGAATAGTTTCGTTGTAGACAAAAGGTTCATGAGCTGTCTCACAAAACGACCGCCACGTAAACAACCGTAACCAGAAGCTCAACTTGAAACCTCTATACATCGTTTATCGTGTGAATAGTCTGGTTCTGTACAAAATATTTATCAGCTGTTTAATGAAGTCGCGTCCAGCCAAAAAATCCTAACTAGACACTGCAATTAACATAGGCGCAAATCCCGGGGGGGTCGGGGGGGTCCGGACCCCCCCAATAAATTGCGCCAAATTTCCGAAATCTCAAAATTTCGAAATGCAAGGACGAAATCAAACGGTGGCAGGAATGCTCTCAGCCATTGAGGTTGTTCGTCAGGCGTTGACCATGAAACGTTCAACGGATGCTTTTAAAATCATCTTTAACGATGCAGAGAGACAAGTCACTGACATGAATCTTCAACCAATTCTTGTGCCACGGCGTCGTCGACCTCCAGCTCGCTTCTCTGACCCTAGTACGGCGTTTCATCACGAATCAGCCGAATCATATTATCGGCAGCAGTACTATGCCCTGTTAGACTCCGCACTCTTCAACTTGAAATCTAGATTCGATCAAAAGGATCTCACAATTTACCGAGATTTGGAATCGGCATTACTCAAGGGAAAATTGAATGCTAGTTTATCCTTGTACCCAGAATTCGACTACCAGCTTGAGTCTCAACTGGAAATGTTCCGTCAGCAATACAATTACACCGACCTAGCTGGAGCAATGATAACTTTGAAAGAATTTACGCCTGAGGTCCGAAGAATGTTTTTTCAAGTAGAGCGTTTGGTTCGTTTATGTCTTGTTATTCCGGCATGTTCCGCTGAAGCCGAGCGCAGCTTTAGTGCGCTGCGTTGTCTAAAAACATGGCTGCGATCAACTATGGGACAGCGCCGGCTGAACAACGTTGCTGTCTGCCATTGTCATCAAGACCGCTTGGATAGCATCGACGGCAGCCAAATTTCTGCTGAATTCATCTCAAAAAGTGACATAAGGAAAAATACATTTTTGATGTGAATTTGAAGTCTAGAGGGGACAACCGAATTGAATTGACGAACAATGGACATTGAATTATTTTCTCATACAGGTGGGCTTGATTATTTTCGTGAAAAGGGAAAGAGTGTATATCATATTGCAGATAGTTAGAAAAAAATTCAGACATATTGGACTTCTCATCAAGTGACAGGAGAACGCTGGAATAATTTCTATTATGAATAGTCTGGCATTTACTTTGACCCCCCCAAAGTCCATAGCAGATTTGCGCCAATGGCAATTAAAACCTATATACATCGTTTATCGTGTCAATGTTTGACACCACAATAACCTGGTATTATTTTAGTATGCCTACTGTAAATCATAAGTTATTTGGTATTATCATGGCAGGTGCTTTAGGTGATTTCCTGCAAATGTTAATAATGCATTACTTGGTTTTGAATAATATCAAAACTAATTTAAAACCTGGTTTACGTACTATCGATTCTTATCGCAAATGCCATATCACGTCTTGAAATGCCTATTATTAGACTCTCCTATAATTTTAGGTGCTGCTGGCTTATTGTTGGGTCATCCGCTTGATACTATAAAAGTGAGCAATTGCTAGTACAATACAATATTTGTCATCTTAGAATTTACATTAGAATACTGCTATCTAATATATTTTGTTATTCTTACAGACAAATGAAATTTGTATATATATATTTCTTGAGTTGATATGAAATTTTTTTTGCACCTGAGACATTTTCTGGTCGTCAAATTTTTAGTTAACACTGCTACATTTTTGTAAGTAAGCTGACATGGCATAGCGCTGTAAGGTATAATATAATAATATGGTATATATTTGGGCTTCTTAATTCCCGGCAACCATCGCCTTGAACACAATCTGTACGACTTGCGCCACATGTAAGTTAATTCTCATTCTACTATTTTATAGTAGCTACTTAATCCTAAGCCTAGTAGTTCAGAGAATGCTTTGTGGTAATCGCGTTATAAATTTTCACTGCATTAAAAATATGGTTCACAGGAACAGCCATTTGAAACATCCAATAAACAAAATTTTGTGTTCTTCACTGTAAATAGATAACTGTCTGGTGACTGGGGTTTGCAGCAGCATGCTTCGAAATGCTAAAGGTCTTCGTTTTTCGGATTTAATAAATTCCCGTATTGATTAAGGTTCTAAAACATATGCTTTTTTCTGTATATAGTGAGCATCCTGAATCCATACTACATTACATTAATAGGAATTGGATTTACGTAACGTGCACAAAGTTCCTTGGCTTTAGTGCTGAGGTGACGTATCTTACTGCACCATGAGCTGCTATAATAGCGCATACTTAACAAAGAGCAACTATATTTACAAACATCAAATTTCATGTCCTGTGACATTCTGTTCGATTTTTCTTAGACCCTGAATTATACGCCGTGCCAGCTACGAGATTATGTTAATAATATTACCTGATTAATCGGTTTCTATTAGATAAATTCGGCCTAATAAAAGGTATATATAGCTATCATGGGCTAATTTTTAGTTTTAGTCTAACACCTTGTCGTTGACTCGCCTTTCACAAACAGCAATCTGCCTGCGATATTATATTAGGAGTAAATTCCTCCACACGATATAACTAGGTATTAAAAGTAAGAAATCTGGTAATAATCAGCGGTATCACTCTACCCATAACCCTTTTGATTCGTGATTTACGTGCATTACACTGTTTTTGTTTCCGGAATGTTGTGGATGGTATATTTAGGGTGAATAATTCAACAATTTTCTTTCATAGTCGATTGATCGCGGAATCATTTCCATTCAGCACGTTTGTGCTGTACAGTGATTTTGTATGGTTTTCAGAGTGAACATATAAATTCTTAAATAAGTGATCTATCTTCGTTTTGTGCCTCTTTGTCCTATGTAAAGTTGTTTCAAATCACCACGTTTGCGTTAACCGTATGCTAGGTACCAAATGGTAACTTCGTGTTTGTGTGGTATGATATATAGTATTATACTTCAAACAGGTTCGTCTCCAGTCATACTCGTACTCTGGGCTATGGGATTGTGCAAAGACCACATTTGTTGCAGAAAGTGTAAGCTTGCTATCACATTTTATTTTTTGTTCTTTATGTTTTAAATTTTGTATTTATTTGATAATGCGTCAAAGAAATTTAAGAATATAAAATTATAATATTTGTCTTTTTATTTCGACTGGAAACCTACTATTAAATTATCGTACTGTGTCCTAAATAAACCAAGGTCTTTGGAGCTGATTATATTACAAATATATTGCCTCTTATCCATATGGATCTTATGGCGTGCAGCACATGGTTCACTTTTCCAAAAACCCATCTATTCTATTTATTCGTGAAGCTGTCTTTAGTAGTCACTAGCCAACAGTGTCTTGCGATTAGCTGAGTATCCAAAATAGTTTTTGGCCTGGTGAATTTTATAATTTGAAACCAACAACGTTTGAATGCTTTCATGTTTTACTGACATTGACAGATTAATTTAACCATATGTGCCAGCAATGGTCCAAGTCATCTTTAGGAGCAGGATGTTATATCGTTAGAAAAACATTCTAGTGCGGGGGGTCCGGACATTGGCGCCCCCTCTTCGACATAGACTTGATATTAGTATATTTCTCATATAGATATCTTAGCTTAGGCTAAGGCTTAGTCTTACTATATCGAGGAGGGTATATATAGCATGCGTTGCAATTCCGAGAGTAAAAGTTATTTGGGCGCCATTTACTGTCTAGCAGTATTATCACGACTCGGCGTTTGTGTGATTTTAAGTTAGGTAAACGTTATATAAATTCATCGAACTTGATCTTTTAACTGCGATGTACACTGATCAGTAAGGTGCGGCCGAAGTGTAGTACATTTAAGCTATAATTACAATGTTAATCTTATGGTTTATCTCTGCTTAGTGACTATTGCAAGCTTCCTTACCCTGTTAATGTCCGAAATTATCAATAATGAGACGGCAATGCTTTAGCGGTAACGCTACGGGAATTTTAATCTCGGATCAAAACTTAAATATAAGTTATAGATTCTTCAAAAGACTAAAAGACGAAACACTTGGAAATTAATAAATCTCAAATTAAAAAATAATAAATTTCAAGAATTATTTTTGACTCCGAAAAAATACACCCATATTGAAAATTACAAAATTTGAATTTTTGGTGCAAAAATTTAGATTAGACCCTGTACCGTTACGCACAGAGGGGTGAATTTTGCGTGTGCAAAACTTTTAGATCTCTGGTATCCGCGAAAATTGGAGGCTTTTCCACCGCCACCAGGCCCGTGCCTGCAGGCTCAGAGAATTATTTCATGCCGTGAATCTCGCAAGTTGTAAATCTATAACGGAATCTTCACAAGCTTATCATTATTGACTTTATAGTTATATATTATGCTTCTGCATTTACCTTTATAGTAGTGAATAATTTGCCAGTGGCATTCGCCTCTCAGGCTACACCACGAAGAAAGGATCCCATCCCATGATCTTTGCCACAGCATCAATATAATAAATCGTTTTAGTTTTTCGGACGGATACCTAGTAACGCAGCCTTTTAGATGGCGTTCACTAAAGGCATAGAAATATCCACCATTTTGAACAGCGTTTAGTACCGAGAACAATTTAGCCATTTCACTGATAGCACCCAGTAACGGTTTGATAAAGGAAATCACCTAATAAAATTTCGACAGCGGGTGCTAAAAAGAGTGGCCAAGTTTCCAAGACATCGCTCGCTAAACGCGACCACTGTGTCTTTTGATTGCGCTAAGTATGTGAAATAACCAGATCATTTGAAAAATAGTGTTCGTTGTTGAACATGGTGCATTATACACTTTACAGGTACCCACTACCCGCAGTATAGTCTATACCTGTGGGCTCAAGATTTTAGCCCGTATCCGGCCCGGTTCGCGGCTACTCGCTTGTTGGAGCACAGCTCTAGTCTTCCAGGCTTAATAACATACCCAATGCAGTTTTAACACAGTAAAATCAACACGTATAACAGATTAAATAATGTTACAAACCATAGGTGCGCATAGCGAATTGGTTGTGGGATATCCCGCTAAGGCTCTGACTCTAAAGTTACGGTGATTCTCACTGAACGTTCAGCAACCACTTTTCTCCCGCACCGAATATGAGCCGACAGTTTTAGGAAATTCAATGAAATTTTGAAAAACTTTAACTAAAATACTGGAAATTAGCAAAAACTCGAGAAAATTTGACAAAATTTTAGCAAAATTGGGGAAATTATGGGATTCTAAATATTTGGAAAATTTACCCCCTTCACTAACTCCGGCCGGAATCATATACCTATTTCTAAGCCATTGCACCTTCTGTATATATTCTATAAACGTATCGGTTGCCCCAAAAGTAGAAATTTTAACACAAAGTGCAGTCCATATTTTAACATACTTTGTTAAAATTTGGAAATTTTCCGTATTTTTTAAACTATCGCTAATAACTCGAATGTGGCTGCACTAGCAAAAATGCTTAACATAAGTTGTAACTTTCGATGAGACTATGATCTCCATTTTTCGTCTCCATTTTCAAATCCAATGTCTCCAGCAAGAGTTGTAACCTAAAATCTTAAGGAACAGAAATGATCAAAATCAAAGAGTCTCAATTCGCGTCGGCTTTATGAGAATTTAAGTTCGAAATCATAGGAGTGGCGCAATCACAAAACTAGGTGTTCAACTACATTCAATTACGCATCGAATAAAAAAATCTGTGAAAATCCATGGATTTGGTGAAAATTTATGCGTGATATAGACGGACAAAAGAATTTTTTCCCCAATTGGGCGCTATTGGAGGAAAATCCGCTTGTTACGTTTGCTCCGTTTCAATTAATGTAAATATTTCCGGTAACGCAGTGTTGGAATATCCATATTGTGCAGATATGCTGGTGCGGTTTGTCTGTGAGGAATAATGGAACGGCTGAATTTATAATTTTTTCATAAAATTTGATATGTATAAATTTGGAGTGTTAACGTCTTGCTAGCCAATGAAAGAAGAAATACATGGTTCTGTGAATTTGATATGTGCCAAAATGGCTTTAATGTTTTCTGTAATATTGCATATGTACTACCGTCTTTCTGGGACTTTGAAAAGGACTCTGGAAATCGAATTTTAATTTTATAACTTTTATATAGTCACGTGGCGCAGACTAGCCTCAGTTTGCATATTAGTTGCTAGTTTGAAATATAATTAAATCATGATGCGCAGCGCTGGCATTCATTTTCATATTGTGTTCTTGCGAATCATTTTCATATTGTGTTTTTAGGGTTCTGGATTTTACAAGGGAATGTTATTCCCAGTACTAGCTGTAGGTAGTATGAATTCGCTTTATTTCGGCGGTTACCAAATGACGTTGAAGCTGCTTAATCAACACTCTTATGCGGATCACGGGCCAACGGGACTACAGGCATCTGCCCACGACGATGCTCAAGCACTTCCTTTTTATCAGGTTGGACCCCATTGTTGTATTATATCATTGTCTTATACCGAGGAATGCATGTATTTACAGATTCAACAAACTAAGTTAAATCCGCCGACAATTAAAATATCTTTACATACCATGTTTTGAAATTATAATTGCTAGGGCACCGTTTATTGGAGCTAAGATCGAAAATATTTATTATATATTTATGTATAAATTGCGAAGTCCAGGTTGGTAAAGTAAAGTTGTTATATTGAAGCGGCTATTGTCAAGCTTGGTTATTGTCATCTTTTCAATTTTTATCTTATGACCAAAGCTGCATACTGTCCACACATATTTTTAAACTGACTGCCAAAGTCTGTTATAAAATCAAAATTGGTATTTGGAACACTAATATAAACTGCGCTGCTAGCCTAGATGCTGTGCTGGGACCGCGGGGTTTAGCGCCATTGCTTATAAATTTTGGCTAAGTAAATCAATTGTGAATGATAATTAGGTCCAGCGAAATGAATAACTAGTCATTAGTTAACGAATATCACTAGCGGATTCATAGTGGGGCTGGACCACTCCCCGTCAGACCTAAATCGGGTGATCAAACATTTGTACACAAAACAAAATTATGAATAGTGTCAGAAAAATTTGTTGATCAAGTATGGGTTAAGGTCCATAGCTATCGAAGGGCAGTCGGCTTTGGACAATAGACGGTCTCGTGGGGGCTTTCGATAACTATCTAGTAATTTTTCGTCTATTTGTTAGCAATTTTATCGCAATTTTTGCCACTGTGCACCCTATGTTTGTCGAAATTAAGTTTCCGCGCGCCTCAGGCGCACACAGGTCGCCGGACGGGAGGCGGCGATATGCGGAGTCTTCAGAGGGCGATGAGTCCCCGTCAGCAAAAATTCTTGGAACGTTCAGTGAAGAATACCAGTTATTCACAAAACTATTCTTTGCAAAGGTGAGGAACATAGCAACATAATTTAATCGTTTATGGTCCGGGATATATTTTAACTTCTTATTTAGCAATCATAGTCGTATCTCAATGCTAGTCTGAATAGAACAGTATCTGCCTGCTACAGATGCGACGCACAGTGGAAACTCGAGCAAAATAGACCAACTATTCCAAAACCATATTACGAGGAAATATATACGAATCTTGGTTCGAAATATTGATTTTGATTGGCTATCTGTTCTGTAGTTTCAACAATGTTAGAAATATATACGAGGAAATATATACGAATCTTGGTTCAAAATATTGATTTTGATTGGCTATCTGTTCTGTAGTTTCAACAATGTTACAAATATATCGCTGATATAATACGCAGTTCGTAGGTGCACACACTCGAAATTTAGCCAAATACCGCCGATTACCCTCAAACTATGGGAACAAACGTGTAATATGCGCGATTCTGACATAAAATTTGTAGTTTTTAGTCTTTTGTTCAGTTGCTGGAGGTGTATTAGCCAGATATTAAGCCTGCAACTGAAATACCTCAGGTAACCTGTGAAAAGTGAAAATTTTTGTTGCATAGCTTTAGCCGATAGTAGGTGGAAACAAATAAATTGTAAATGATTACTTTAAAACTGGGAGTTGATTAACCCGTGCTCAATTTAACAGAGCAATACAGATGAATGCTTTTAACATTACATAATATGTGTCGATACTTAAATATATGTATATGGTAAACAATAGGGATATCCACTAATGCGTACATGAGCAGCAGTTGTTGTTGAAATAATACTCGGCACTACTGCAATAACCGAGAAACACTAAACATAACGATCAAATTTATGTCGCAAATATTAACAACTCTAGTCAGGGTATCTTGGCTACGCAGGGGTATGTATATACTTCACAAATTATAACATGTTTGTGTTTTATTGAGTTGTGTTATCTCTCTGCGCTTTATACTTTGTCTAGTATAGGCGGAGAAATAGCTGTTTGGGATATTACAATGCTAACTGAACGTACCGCAGTGAGCACAAAGACAGAAAATATGTATTTTTTATATTATATATAGAACCAAGAACAGTTCTGCATCATGGTTTAGTTTGTAGCTAATTTTGGGTCTGAAATGGAAACCTTTTATTACAAATTTTGCTATGCAGATATGTAAAATAAACATGAAGCGGGAACTCTAATTCCCGCAACAACTAGAACTGGAACCAGTAAGCGGAACCCGAGTTTTGCCGTTATCGGAACCAGAATTCCAGTTACTCCCTGATACTACCTACTATTCCGTTTTTCATACAAATTGTTCACCTCGTGGTTTCAGTTATCAATTCCCGGTTGGCTCAGTCACTTAAGTAACTCCATCCGGCATATCGTCATTTCGTCGTTTGCTGCAGTATAGCTAGGTTTAAATTCTTTTTGAAGCTAGATGAGGTGTTTATAATCCTTTGAGAACACTGTACATATTTATTATTACTAGTGTCTCGCAAGTATCCTTTTATCACTACATTATGGAAATAGGTTTCGTCCACCGTAATATTCTTTGAGATTCCGAAGTGTGTAAAGCTGATATTTCTAGCAATGAATCGACGAACCATATTCGGAGCCACATCGGAGCAGGGAGTGGACAGGCAAACCAGTGTCTTCGAAAAGTTAGATATCTCGATGAGCTGAGCTGTAGTCTCCATTTTTCGACGTGATGCCTTTATCGCGAGATATATACTGCGAAAAATAGGTACTTGAAAGGCGAGATTTCACAAAGAAGCTTTTGAAAACAGTTTATCACCACTTTGACCGGGAAGATGAAGTCGAAAGTCTTTAACGTTCAACTAAAGGCACATACTTTTGCTATCGAAGAAAAGAAAGTTTGCCTAGGGTAAACTCGACATCTATAACATTTAGGTTCGTGCAGCGCGAGTAATTATAGTTCTGTGTTTTAGGTGCATGCTTTGTGCTAAGTCTACATTTCGATGCACTAACGCAACATCTAACTTAATAAGGCAATATTTCAATTTATTTTGTGTGAAACTTATTCATGTCGTATGTGGCATGTAGCCAAAATTCAAGTATTTAATACATGGAAGTGCGACATGGAGCATACTGCAGTATCAACGTGCGTGCTGAGATCTGTTAAAACCCGAGATGCCATTCTCGTGAACCGTACGCGGGGTGTATACAGTCGAAATATAGCGTGTACTAATATAATACTCGTTGTGTTAGTCATGGAATCAATTTTCGATAATATTTTCATATAGTAACATTGTTAAACAATTTTATTGGTATCCTTCTTCGGATTCTTATCATTCGCTAATCAATGAATCTGGTTTCGGCTTTATTTGAATACTGAGCAGTGAGTGAAACGAGTATAGTGAATAATTCTCACCGACCAGATTTCCAAATTTCGACGGTATCCGTTTCTGGATTTTTTGGGGTTAACACCCATAACTTCATCCTTGCCCTGACCGATTGGTCCGCGTGATACCTCATTCGAAAGGTTAAAATCTTCATTTGTGCCCCTTTGTTAGACACGAAAACGGATTCCAACACCTTCGGGTCGTAAAAGAGGGTCAAATGCGCTCAGGTCTTGCCAAACAGTATTCTGACAAAACGTATTCTTGGCTGTATCTCAGCAACCTGTGTGCATATTTCGGCCTAGTTAGGTTCATTTTGTGAGGCAATTATTAAGGTTCTATTAAACCCTATATAGCTTTTACACAATGTAATCCTTGGATCTAGGATTTGAGTCCAAAGGGTTTTTAAAACGGCCCAATGGAAACAAAATACACGAAAATGGGAATATTTCCTGAACCGCTCGAGCTATATGGCTGATATTGGATTCACTTTGTAGATCAATACAGCCTATATGTAGCTGTAGATGAAGCACCACTTCAATCATTATTTAGGGTGTAGGAACGGGTTAAAGTTGGATTTCCATGGGCCTAAGAGGTTCAAAATAAACGAAAATGACAGTACCCCCGTAATCGCTCGAGCTGTATGGACATTACTGATTTCATTTTGTAGAGCAATTCATCCTATATGTGGATGCACATTGTAAGTCCCTTAAATACCAAAAACTGGTATATCTCATCAACTATTAAAGCAACGCCAGCTGTGTACGTCTCTCTGTTCAACACTCAGAATTTATCTCCTTGGTGATGAGACAAGCTAATAGTTTGCGATGCTAACAATCTTAAACAATTTTATTGGAATCCTTCTTTGAATGTTTATTTTTCGCTCTTTATACGAATTTTAACGTTTACAATATATAGCTGGTAACTTGGTTTGCGATAGTTGCTATAGTAATTAGGCGCTCATCTGGAACCGTTAGGCTTAATTACACTTGTACAGTGAATCTATAATGAGTCATATAAAGGCCCCAACGCATGAAATCTTAAATTATTATAGAAACCACAGAATTTTAGACCAAAGTAGGGCTTTTGGACACGTCATTCTCTAGTTTAGATGCTATTAGGATAATATGAAGGCTCATACAACCGAAAAAATACAACTAATCAGCCACGACTTGCAGGAGGCAACAGAAATAGTCGGCGCCGTTCTGCCCGCTTATTATTCAGTTTAGTGTGCTCTATAAGATCTTCTACGCTATGAAAATTTGGGCCAAATCGCTATTCCAATTGCCGCCTTATACACGATAATACCAAGATTCGTACCGCTTTTGGCTTAAAAGTTACATTGTTCAAGTGAGAGACATACATACACACGAATGTATTCATCAGTTTATGTGGCAATCCCTAAACGCATAAATTTAAAAAAAATTGGACAGGTCTGTCACTATTTTCCTGAGTTATAGGCGCTCTAATGAAATTATGCACTAGTATCGTCGTCGCCTTGTGACATGATGATCTATCTTGCTGCAGAATAATTTTATTGATCAATATCGCTAACGCACGGGAAGACTTAAGGTGACTCTATTAAGTATCCCTTTTATTCCGTAAAAAATTATTTTAGTGTTTTTATTTAAAGTTGCAACTTTTTGAAAATTTAAAATAGGTTCATCCATTATAACGTTAAGTGCCAACTAGAGTATATATAGAAACATTCGTAGGTGTATAACAGGCACAGCGACTATAAATTGCAAAGACAGCTATAATGCTTGCAATTATTATTGACTGATAGTGTAAACCCAGCGGTGATAACTCGGCATCTAGCTGAGACCTTGTAGTTTCAGACGTGGTATGTCAACCACATTGAGTAGATTTGGACTGTTACATGCAGTTGATTTTCGAAATTTCTTGTAGCTCGAATTCTCTGGCTGAGCCACCTTTAACTAACGGGTGATATTTTGTCTTCCCAGGTTGTTATCGCGTCAAATATCGGTGGATTTTGCCAATGGCTGGTAGCATGCCCCGTCGATATTGTCAAAATTAAACTGCAGCTCCAACGAGGTAAGCTACTTTAAGTTATTACTACAGCGTGTTGGAAATAAACTAGCTAAATTGACCATGCGGGTTAACACACTTTCGGTGCTCATTCAAAAATTTCTGTAGTCTATGCCTATAAGTGTTATAGATGCAAGCGGACCGCAATTTCTGTGGTCCGAACCTCGCAGTCTAGACCAGTTCGCCGTTAATTTAGAACAACCTGAATAAATTATTGTTTAGTAGTACACTTTAGTTTTTTGAACTTTTTTTTCATGGCACACGTTTTTGTGTGTTTGTTTTTTCAATTTAGATTATTAGATACGCTGCATTATCAACCCACGTCGTCTCCTGAATGCCTGACTTGGTACAAACAAACAAAAACGAAGCATAGCAGGCGTTATCTTAACTTAATTTTTGTTTCTCTTAGCTGTTATCCACTAAAAATCAAAGTGTCAGGGCTGCTGCAAAAGTTTAACAGTTGGACCCTTCCCCATAACTCGGGGGTTCGAAAAATTAAAGCAGTGCCACACTGACCATTCTTTGAAAAGTGATTGCCATCTTTCGAAACAGGGAGTTTGGTCGAAACCATGTTCGGCAGTTTACGTGGTGATGGGGAAGACCGTCTAATTCTTTAGTTTTTCATCAACTAGTACTATTAGTACTGAGATGCTAATTGAAAGGGAGCAAGCGAAGTGAGCGGAACTTCCACTGAGGGCGCTAGGTGTAAAAATTGTGAAAATTTATTTTTTGTCTGTCGCTGTCATTCGTAATGCATTTTCGAATGAACGGATTTCGACAAATTTTTCACTCGATAACAAAAGTGATAATCATGTGCCATTTAGCTTAACGCGAACAGCTCTGACACCCCATCTTCCCGGTCAAAACGACATAAACAGGGTTTTTAAGAGTTCGATGCCAAATCTGGCCATACCGGTACCATTGTTACACAGCCCATATCTCGCGACGAAGGCTTAACATATCGAAATAATTACAATAAGTTCCTATTAAGTTGTGGAGCACGCTGAATACAATAGTTTTGGTATCTAGAGTCCAGCTAGAGACCACACATAGAATCTGCTTATCGGGATGTACAAATTTGCCCAAGTTCGACACTGTCCCAGAAGTAGCGATTTGTCAAATTTCGCTGTGTTATTTGTTGTATTTACCTTTTTTTGTTGGGTTTACCGTACAATGAGTTGTCAAGGACGCTGAATACGATCGTTTTGCTAGCGCGAGTCCAACCTGACTATGTTATATCTTTTCATGGGGTTTCAGTGGTTTTACGGTGGACGAACCCGATTTAGAAAACTGTGCTCTCCAAAGTGGGTGGGGGGCTTGGCATTTTTCGGTGACCCCTGGTTCAGAACAGGTGCCCCCGGTTCATGCCCCCTGGCAAAATTTTGGGCTCCTCCGGTTCATCGCCTCTTGGAAAATTTTTTTGTTTCCAATCTGTCCAAAGTACAAAAAATTGATTAAAATTTGTACTAAAATTCTATTTTGAAGCCAAAAATTTTTCAAGATTTATCAACATTTGCTTCAAAATCGCTTTTCTCTCCATCAAAAGCGTTTTGGCAGTGTTTCTGACACGATTTTTAACCGTTTTTCTCTTGGCAAAATCGGGCGCCCCCGGTTCGGAACCAGGGGGGCTCCCTGGTTCATGCCGGCTGGCAAAATTTTCAGCGAATGGAGTGCCCAGGAAAATGTGGTGCGTTTTCATTTGTTTGATTATGTATTGCGTGCATGACATCGAGAGTGGTTTATATATAAGTATCTCTGGAGGCTGAATACAATGATTTGGTTATCTAGAGCTTAGCTGGAATAGTTCACGGGTTTTCTATGGGTTTAGGGTCAACGCACCCGATTCTAGAATACAGTCTGTCTTCAGTTGTTTGGTTACGTGTTGTGTACACGTCATAAAGAATTGTCTATATAGGATTTCTGGTAGGCTGAAATGGTTGTGGTTTGGCATACTTGTTATGGGGTGGAACTCCTCCGCCCCATCCCATCCCCATGAAAATCTTGTGGGCATCCCACAGTCTTTTACCACCTGTCTGTTAGTCTAGTCATTTCTAGACACTGGAGCTCTCTAGCACGATGTAGACGTCCAAAACAGTTCGAGACGAAAAACGATTCAACGGCAAAGCAAAACAAGTGTTTTGTCACCTGTTGCGTTGGTTGGAGAGTTGAACGTATCTAGCGGGCAACGTAAAAGTTACATCCGAGCCAGAGGCATGCTGTATCTGATTGAATTCCAGGATTTAAATATGTGTGAGGGCAAAATTGTATCAGACGTTAAACACGCTAGAGATGATAAGTATCTAGCCGCTGCCTTTCTTTTGAATACTAGAGAGTCTAAGTATCTAGCAGAGAAGGCCAGGGCCCGTTTCTGATTATTTGCGCGGCTAGCGGGCGTGTTCCCTGAAGCGATGGGGATTTCAAGTTTCATCCCAGCTGTGATTGACAGTGAACTTGTTTACCATGGACTAACGCAGACGAGTGATCCCAGCGCTGTCTCGTATTGCACAACTATCATCACCATCGATTTTGGTGATATCGCGTCCACCGAAAACAAACCTTCATAAAATTTAGCTTTGGGAATCTACTCCACCATGGAATGGGAATCTCCATGTTCCTTAATTTGATCCCCATCCTCATGGGGATCCCTATTTTCATGATAACCCTGTGGTTGAGTTATCTAGAGTCCAGCACGAGTATTATCTTTCTCTTTTTAGGCGGTTTCATTTGGTTTAGGGGCAATGAATACGATTTCCACAATATGAATACGATTTCCACAATATAGTCAGTCTTCATTGGTTTGGTTACGTATTACGTACACGTCATCAAGAATTTTTTATGTAGGTTTTCCAGTAGGTTGAATACTATGGCTTGGTTATATAGAGTCCAGCACAATTATTTGACGCGTTGTTACTTTTTTCGATGGGTTTGGAGTCGACCACCTTTTAGGATTTTGAGTGAGTTCAGGGTTCAGATGTTTTAGGGTAGTATATTTATTAAACACAGCTTGTTACAGGTGATTAAACAAAATTATAACTTAAAAATAAAACCACGATAGCTGCATTTCACCCTCGATTGCGATAGACTAGTATTATAGAAGTGAGGGTCACTGTTGACCGAATAGGGTCTCTCTTTAGCGCGGTTTTTCGTGAAGAATGTTAATACCACATAGTGAATCCGAACTGGGGCGGCCCGGCCAGGTCCAGGTCCGTGCCGGGGCTGCCTTCGTGAAATAAAGCTGAATGTAGTTTTATATTAAAATCATTACAGCCCTAACAGAAAAATATGTAGTTTTTGTTACTATCGTTTAAGTAACTACTTTTAGTATCAGTGTCACATTACAGCTTCCTGTTTATGTAGGATATTTAGCAACAATGTTTACGTTTAAAAATTGCACCCATACCTATTTCATACTAGTTTTATGGTTGTCAAACAGGTCGATTGGTTGAGTATGAGGGTTTGTATTAAGTGTACGAAAGAAATGAATTAACTGTCCGAAATTGACAATGTAAACAGTAAATGATGAATTGTACGAAAAGGCAGCCTAATATTGAACGAATGAAATGTACAAAAATGCACACAAGAATGAAAATGGATAATTTGTACGAAAACAAAGTAACCATCAGCAACACTGCTTAATTTTTAGACAAATTATCGTTTTTAGACATTTGTGCAATGGGAAAATTTCTAACAATTCATTTGTCAACCGGCACTGTACAATTTCGCACAACTAATTCAATTCGCCTAATAATGTTAATTTCGAACATTTAACTCTTATCAATAGTACTACCCCCGTTTCGTATAATTCATCCATCTTTTCTAACATTTAATATAAACCGGAGTATGAATGCTAAGTTTTCTTATTTCGTAGCAGCAGAGAAGACTTACATGTCTCGTGAACCGTCTTAGAAGAAAAAGCAAGTTGAATGTGTGTTGTGGCAATAAAAGTGCAGGAAAAATTATCAAACGGACATTTATATATACTTAAAACTAACATTTTTATAAAGATACCTCAATGATTAATTCTTCATTAATAAATGGGCGCCTAGTTCGGAAAACGTTGAACACATTTTATGGCTGCGGTGAATAAAATCTGGATTTTTAGGTACGTGAACTACAGTGGAGTAGCTAATCAATCATTCCTCAGGTGTTGCTTCACAAAGCGACTAAACAACATGTGATCAAGTATACACTTCAATACAGAATACATTAGCGTAACGGTCCGCAATCTACGCTGTCACAGTCACATAAAACCTAAAAGATTTGTTATCGCGATGGCTATGACAAAACTGTGGAACAAACTTTTGTATGATTCAATAAAATACAGAATACATTAGCGTAACGGTCCGCAATCTACGCTGTCACAGTCACATAAAACCTAAAAGATTTGTTATCGCGATGGCTATGACAAAACTGTGGAACAAACTTTTGTATGATTCAATAAAATACAGAATACATTAGCGTAACGGTCCGCAATCTACGCTGTCACAGTCACATAAAACCTAAAAGATTTGTTATCGCGATGGCTATGACAAAACTGTGAAACAAACTTTTGTATGATTCAATAAAATACAGAATACATTAGCGTAACGGTCCGCAATCTACGCTGTCACAGTCACATAAAACCTAAAAGATTTGTTATCGCGATGGCTATGACAAAAATGTGAAACAAACTTTTGTATGATTCAATAAAATACAGAATACATTAGCGTAACGGTCCGCAATCTACGCTGTCACAGTCACATAAAACCTAAAAGATTTGTTATCGCGATGGCTATGACAAAAATGTGAAACAAACTTTTGTATGATTCAATAAAATACAGAATACATTAGCGTAACGGTCCGCAATCTACGCTGTCACAGTCACATAAAACCTAAAAGATTTGTTATCGCGATGGCTATGACAAAAATGTGAAACAAACTTTTGTATGATTCATTAAAATACAGAATACATTAGCGTAACGGTCCGCAATCTACGCTGTCACAGTCACATAAAACCTAAAAGATTTGTTATCGCGATGGCTATGACAAAAATGTGAAACAAACTTTTGTATGATTCAATAAAATACAGAATACATTAGCGTAACGGTCCGCAATCTACGCTGTCACAGTCACATAAAACCTAAAAGATTTGTTATCGCGATGGCTATGACAAAAATGTGAAACAAACTTTTGTATGATTCATTAAAATACAGAATACATTAGCGTAACGGTCCGCAATCTACGCTGTCACAGTCACATAAAACCTAAAAGATTTGTTATCGCGATGGCTATGACAAAAATGTGAAACAAACTTTTGTATGATTCAATAAAATACAGAATACATTAGCGTAACGGTCCACAATCTACGCTGTCACAGTCACATAAAACCTAAAAGATTTGTTATCGCGATGGCTATGACAAAAATGTGAAACAAACTTTTGTATGATTCGATAAAATACAAACTTTTGTATCCTAACCTTGGCATATTGAAATATATATATACAAGCTCTATTGATTTATTTTCTAAATTTGGTTATTTCACATATGGCTTTTGTAATGATCTAAATTATTGTAGATAATATAATTATGCATAAACCATTACACAAAAACTGAAAAAAAATTGTCACAGCCAAAGTATCGCGGGTAGTGGCGTCTATGGGCCTGATGGGTTGTATGGGTTGAAATCATTGAGCCCGTGGGTAGCGGGTAACCCCGAGTAGTGTACCCATACCGCACACATTTCTACATGCGCAGCAGTGGGCTCATCGTTAAAATGATTACGATCTTTCGTTTAATGGGCGCTTGGATACGTAAAGTAGCATGTAGTTAGTCTCTTTATCGGTCGATATCCATGAAACATCGTGATTATAGTTGGTGGCCGCTGTCGTTGTTGAAATGACTAGGTCATTGCCTCTAGAGGTCGCTTGGTGGCTTCAGTTATTGGCCCAAATGCCACGGTCACCGAAATGACTATAAAAAATTCTTACCTTTGTGGGGCGTTGAATAAAATCCGTTTGGTTCCATTTTACTGAGTGTTGTCTAAAATTCCTTAGTAGGATAGGTTACCATCAAAGTATACTGTGTCATTTATTGACTTGGCGCTGTCACAAATTAATGATGTCTGACTGAATTGCATATTGATCTGAACTACTCAAACTGCCGGCAATCTGGTGTTTCGAGTGGTCCGGTTTAGCGGTAAGGAGGAGAGTAGCGAAAGTGGATCATGTTCTCTGTCGTTTAGCCTGGGAAGCGAGAATCATTGGCGAAAAGTTCACCAGTACGAAGCTATTTACTATGGAATACGTTCGAAATATGTATATACTGATAATTTCTAAAGAAACCGGTATAGGTTTATAACTTGCGGGCCTGATGACATTTTCTGAGCACTCGGGCGCGGGCCTAGTGACGAGAACCCTCTGATTTTCGCGAGTACTCGCGAATTTAAGTTTTTGCCCACGCTCTCACAGACAACGGTTATGATAAAATATCTGAAGCAAATTAATAAATCTGGCATTTTTACTTTAAACTTTAGCAGCTTGCAACTTGAAACTGTGTAAGGATTCAAATTGGAAATTTGTGTGTTGCAGTGGTGAAAACTTGTAAATTCCGTCTCTGTGTGTGTGATCGGCAATGACTCGGGAATGACTTCACCGATTTCCATGATCTTGAGCTCATTCGAATCGGCATAGTCGATTTACCCTTGCGTTTTCGATTTGGGGTCTGGTTCCGCAGCTGGGGTCAATATGTTGGTTTTTCGCCCATTTTAGTACCCTTCACTGAAGCAAAGGTATTTTTATCTTAACTTTCAAATTTTTGTCTCTGGTTGGTTATTGCATAGCAAAATGACAAATTCCGATACCTCCTTTTTGTTTTTCGTCCGATTCCGGATTTATGGAGTTTGAGGTACGGGGTATGGCACCCCAATGGTTCCTCTACCTAAAATTTGAAAAATTTCTTCTGACGTCTTGGGCGGCTGATAAGTTTCATCCGTGGGTTTACGGGCATGGGAAACTCATTTCCGGTGCTGGTTTTGCTCTGTGACCCATGGCTCTATAGGTACGGTGGTATGATGCCCCATGGTTCGTGGTCACCGGTCAAAATGAGGGTTTTTACCCTATTTTATTACCCTTCACGGAAGCAAAGTTATTTTTATCTTAACTTTCGAATTGTTTTCTCTGGTTTGTTTTATTTCATAGCAAAATGATAAATGCCGATGCTCCTTTTTTGTTTTTCGATTAAGGCTTTGGTTCTAGAGTTATGGGGTTTGAGGTATGGTGCCCCAATGGTTCCTCAACCCAAAATTCGAAAATCTGTTCTAACGTCCTGGGCTGCTGGAAAGTTTCACTTTGAGATTATAGGGCACGGGAAACTCAATGCCGGTATTGGTTTTGCTCTGTGGCTCATGGGTACGGGGGCATGGCGCCCACAAGGTTGGGGGTCAGAGAGCAAAATAAAGTTTTTTACATCATTCTAGTACCCTTCACAGAACCAAGGTTATTTTTGTATCCTAACTTTCGAATTTTTCTCTCTTATCGGTTTTATTTCATAGTGAAATGATAAATAGCGACGCCTCTTTTTTGTTTTTTTTTTGATTAAGGGTCTGGTTCTGGAGTTATGGGTTTCAGGTACGGCGGTATGGCGCCCCCATGGTTCCTCGACCCAAAATTCGAAAATTTATTCTGACGCCCTGGGCGGCTGAAAAGTTTCACTTGGGGATTTTCGGACATGGGAAACTTATTGCCGTGATATTTTTGTTCTAAATTGTGCAGTATTGTGTGATGTCCACATATGGCATATCAATGTATGCTATCGAAAGCTGATTGGCTGTGCACGCAAAAGGCTTAAATGTACCTATGCTTCACTACGTTCTGCAATCTCGAAAGAGTTACTAGTAGTGTAGTAATGGCCATTTTAAAACTAATTTTAATACTTTAAAATTTTATAAATTGCAATTTAAATCTGTTTTCGGGACGATGTGTAAAATTTGGTTACTTTAAACATTCAACAATTTATTGTTGTTGCTGTTTCAGACCAAATACGCGATTAATGCTGCATGCATTGCTTTTAATCAATAATTATGTTTCAGAGCGTATGGGTCACCTCTGGCAGGCTTATCAAACGGTCAACGGCAATATACAACGCCAATGTGGAATAAATAGGCGACTATTTGAAGGACCGTTTGATTGCTTTCGACGAATTTATACGGAGTACGGAATTGTTCATGGCTTATATCGTGCTGGCACCATTATGCTAATCCGAGACTGTGCAGGGAGTTGCTTTTACTTTCCCGTGTATGAACTGCTTCGGCGCCAGCTATCAAAGTGGTTGCAGTACAGCCATAGTGCTGTAGATCGTAAAATGGATCAACAGGAATTATCGAAATTAGAAACTATTGATGTCCTCTGGCCTGAAAATGTCATGGATCCTGCAGAGGGTTTTGATTCTGACAAAATTCAGAGATATTTCTATTACTTAGGCAGCCAAGATGACATCACTGGTCATCCTCATGGTAGTGTAGTTGCTCAACATGCGATACTCCAAACTCATGTTACTTCATATCCGGTTATGTTACATTCCGACAGTTGTCGCCCATTCCTGCGCTTTCTGCCAGGCACTGAGGGTTTGCGTTTAAATGAAAGAAAAATGTCAGAACATGGTTCAGCAACTAAAGACACACTGATTACAATGTTCGCTGGCGGTGTGGCAGGTACTAGTTCATGGTTAAGCATTTTGCCGTTGGACTTCATAAAGTCTAGGCTACAGGGAGACAACTGGGCAGCGCCCAAGTACAAAAGTGTGGCCGATTGTGCTTTACAAAGCTTTAAACAAGAAGGTTGGCGTGTATTTTTTCGTGGAGGTTTAGCTATGTCGATTCGCGCCTTTCCTGTTAACGCGGTGATATTTTATGTGTACAATTTTGTATTTAGTAACTTACGTCGAATTGCTGACTATGAATATTAGTTACAACAGGAATTTCTGTACGTAAAAAAGGTTAAAAGTTACCTCTAACTACACTGTTTCAGCTAAGCTCCTGTAGAATGCTAATAGAAGCAAGAGTGCATTAGGGAAGAGTGTGACACTTCCCTGCACTTTATGCTAGCCCGTGATTGATGATACGGGCGCGTTCGGCCTGACCCCCACTATTTCTGGGGGGCGGGGGTCATCATGCACTGACCTCCCAGTTTTAGAGAGTGGTATGTGACTGACTGACCCCCCTCCGTTTTTTTTGGGGGGTTCGGCTGGAAAGCAGCTGCTGGTTCAACGGACACCGCCAAAAACTGGGTTGTCTGGTATACTCCCTTAAAACTGGCTGTCGAAGCTACCCTCTTAAAACTGTAGGTACGTGAATGGTTACCCCACCAGAAATAGTGGGCTTAGGCCGAAAATGACAGTGTCATCAAACACGGACTAACATAACAGTGCAGGGAAGCGTCATACTCTTCCCTAATGCACTCTTGGTAAAAGTTGGAGTGAAAATTAAACGTCTCAGGAAAAATCATGAGTTGCTTGACTCGCCAAAGTTTTGCAGAAAATTAACGATACTAGTTTAGTACCTATAATATGTTTTTCACTATATATAATATTTTCTTAAAAACCCAGGAATTATTTTATAGTTTAGCTCTATGCAATTTTTACATATCCTAAAACAGCATATTACCGTTAGTTGTGCCACGGGTGCTCGTGAAATATCACTTTTTAGTAGACTCCGAAAGCCAAATCGTTGGACTTTGAGTAACACCCGGGAGAACGTTTTAGAGTTGTCCAACTTGCTGTGCTATTTCGCCCTCTGAGCCGATGTGAAAAAATTGTCTACCGGGACTATTTAAAGCAAACATTCGCTCTAAACTTTCGTCCCATACATATATACAGACTCGTGTGATCTTGAAAAATAAATTAATCTCCAAGCTACAAAAATGCGTAAGCACGATTGATTAGCATCCGTTATCCTTTTGTTTATAAGGTGCGAACTACAGAAATGGAACATGTTAATCCTTCTGAGATTGTTTTCAAAACTGAAACCCCAGCTATATTTTTTATGAGACAAATTTTATTATTGTATTTGTTATAGTATCGCTGTAGTGATAGCTTTAAACTTCACATAAATTATGTTACTAATTGTTGAATGTTAATTATTGAAACATATTTGATACTGGAAAATTGGATTTTGAGGACATGAAATTAGTGGTTGACGATAAGGTAGGGTAGTAGGTGTGTCCAAAGTTTTTTGTATCTTCTTTTGAAAACAGAATCAAACACCGTTACTAGAAAAACAATTTAGTATTAATGGCATTAATTGAAAATGAATTAAAACTGTTGGTCAAATAAAGGGATGGTATTAACTGAAGTAAAATAAAGGGATGGTATTAACCGAATTATTTTGCTGCACCGCAGCAATCGAATGAAACAATTTAAAAATCATTTGGTCCCCAGGTGGAAATCAGAAGTTAGAATAGAATTATGACAGTATTGCGGCTGACTCGTAAGTCGGTCTTTCATCTGCAGACGATAGATCTAAATAAACAAAGAAAACATATAACAATAATTTATCTAATCGTACCAACTAATCGTCTAACTGCAACAATCAGGCATGATATTGTGATCGCTCGTAAAACATTCAATTTATAACCACACATCTATTACCAGCAAGCAGTAAATCAGAGTAGCTATCCTGTGACATTTTTTCCGCACGCAGTGAAGCCACTATTAATGCAAACAATTATATTATCTGAACAGAACAATACAATCTTAGTGGAGAATAGTTAAGAAATCATCGCAAAACTATATTTATGTCAAGATATGTAATGACATGTTGAAGAACTAACTTTATCGACACGACAGTACGATTTGAAAACACGCACGTTTGACAAAGTTCATAACACTAAGCATTAGTGAGTTTGAGAATATAAAAAATCGTTGCCCCTAAACAGTTTATACAACGGCACTAATAAAATACTGATAAAACGCAACTTACCGCCTCCTAGACAAAGTCGTTTCCGCGCCTATGGATCTAGGCCATTCTAAGACCTCATTTGCTGCTGTTCATTCATAAATTTTATATTTAGGACTTGGATTGTAGGAATTTGTTTCATTTAGTTTCTATTTAAATGTATCATGTGCCCACGAATATTTCAATTGTGTACAGATTTGCTTGAAATATATATATCTGTGTGCAATATATGTCTGTCTCAATAAATATCTATGACCATTCAGTCACATGTTTTTTGCTTGATACCAGATTATTAAAACTGTTAAATATTCTACTATAGTAAGATAATAAATTTTTATGACATTTAATATTACGAGCTGACATTTATGCTGTTCGCAATTGCCAGTATTGCGGTAGACATTGTGGTCAGGCTCCAGTTTCGCTCGTCAGGTATGCAATGTTACAGAATAAAATAATGGTGTATCTAAGGTTACTTTGCAATTTGACGCCTCGCTGAGGCTGTTGATTCTCTGGTATATAAAAATATAAAGATAAGAATATATACATTGCCAGTACTGCTGTAGACAGTGTGGTCAGACTCCAAGTTTCGCTCGCCAGGTATGCAATGTTACAAAATAAAATGCATGCTTGGCTGAGGCTGTTGATTCGCTGGTATATAAAAATATTATATACATTGCCAGTACGGCTGTACACAGTGTGGTATTATTCTAAGTTGCGGTCGTCGGGTATGCAATGTTACAGAATAAAATAACGGTGTATCTAAGTTTGCTTTGTAATTCGATGCTTCGCTGAGGCTGTTTGCTCGGTAGTACATAATAATATAAAGGCAACCAAATGTCTACTAGCTACGAATTCTACTTAAACAAGAAACGCGTCCTGGCAGCCTGGAATAGTTCGAAATATTCCCTTAGGTCTCTGAGGCGTAAGAAATGGTCCCCGAGCGTAGTCGACCGTTCGGCTCAGGTACAATAAAATGGAATATCTGCATGCGCCCACAACCTCACGGTGATAACGGATTTTTGCGACGACCGACTCA
Source organism: Trileptium ribeirensis (assembly GCA_030248225.1). NCBI lineage: Eukaryota > Metazoa > Nematoda > Enoplea > Enoplida > Thoracostomopsidae > Trileptium > Trileptium ribeirensis. The sequence goes on along the minus strand of JASANE010005208.1, from coordinate 11,846 downwards.
CATGGTGAACGTTATACAAATGATAGCATAGATCAGTTTGCTTCTCTCATGCCATAGCGCCCATTCGCACACCCAAAATAGAAGGTATCGGCCATTATGGGCAATTATGGTTAAGAACGTTTTCAATTTGATGAACTTAGTGGGTTTTGCACAATATTGTGCCGGCTGATGGCTTCTACTGCGTTGGACGATCTACTTTTGGCATTTCTTATATTAAAATCGAGACTAACCGGCGACACAGGAACAAACTCAGTCCTGACACATTGACGAGTGTATTATTGTATAACACTAAAACCTGCCATAAAATTGAAAGTCAAAGATCATAAACGAAAACAAACATCAGAAATATGCAATACAGTCATAGCAAGCTAGCATCCATGTACACATTTTCGTTTTTATGTATATGCATGTTTATTCATAAATTTTTATAGCTGAGTCTAATGTTCAAGGGCTGTTAGAAAACTCACACTATAGCTACGTATTGTAGAGCTGCCAGAAAATTGCTACATTAATGTTATCGACTCTACCTCGACGAGTCTGCTCAGCTAGACGAGTAGCTTCAGAAAATGTCCATCAGGAATATATAACAGAAAACATATGCCATAACTTGTCATCAACCAATGGGTGGATTCAAATGATTTTGAGATTGCATCTTTCCGTAAATATAGTTGGAATGGAAAATATATACTGAGAAAAAATTTCGAAAATTTTTGGAACCAAAAGAATCCAAAAATCGAAAAACAATTTCTCATAAATATGACCCAAATAGACATTTTCTAAAATCTTTTCGTCGCGTTTTAAATTCGACCGAATTCATCACCATTTCAAAAATTTTCTATTCTTCAAAATTGACTAAATTCGCGCTGGGGCTAAAGGAAAAGATTGTGACATTTTTAGAAAAGCTGCTACACAAACTGTGTCACTTTTAAGAAAAACAGCCACAGGTTTCGTAAAAATGGCACAGCTTGAGCTGCAACTTTTGAAATATTCTTATATATGTTATAGACATTTTCTAAAATCTGCTAAAAAGATTTTGTATAGAGATATAAAAATTGCTGCAACTGCTGACGCAGCGCTTTTCTCAAATACTGTTACAAAAGTTTGGTGGATCAATAAATATAGTTAGTTACTAGTATCTCGCAAGCGAATGTAAAACGAAGCCAACGTGGTTTCATCTATGCTTGTCATACTGTGTATTCACCCGTACCAAGCGTTGTTATTAATCTTTATACAACACTAAAATCTCTGGGATACCTGAAGCCACATAATGCTCGTCTGAGTGGAGTTAGGGAAAATTAACTATTGTGAGTGTCAAAAACATATATATAAGCTTATATGAAGGCGCGGAAAAACGCACAACCCAATAAAGTGACAAACGAAATTCTTCTTGTAAATGGGGTTCTCCGACGTTCGACCTTAAATTTTGTAAAAAGTATGGTAGTGTCATGTTGGATGTCATGTTCTAGATAACCACACAATGGTATTCGTCGTTCTTTATCGAAAACCTTGTGCACACCGCTCTAAATGCGGTGAAAGGAATGCATAACCAAATATCTGGAAACAGACTATATTCTAGAAATCCGGATTGCTCGCCCTAAACCACCGAAAAGGCATGACATATTCGCACTGCGGGTTATATATTTAGCGATAGTATTCAGTGTACAAAAAATCCTATATACTGTACTGTGAAAAAAATTTCAGGAACATTACAAATCACATGGAATCTCATAAAAATGGTAAAATAGGTAGAAACCGAGTCAAATGTCGAGGATGCTACTCAATAAAATTTGGACAAATGGTCTCAACGTTAGAGTTCTGTACGAAAATACCTAGGATTAAGCTGAAAATACGTAATATGCCTAATTAAAGGAGCAGAACGGTGCCACTAAGTCACCAGCGTCGGATCAGGATTTTCGTTTTAAAATAGTGTAACGGTTTAAGCGGGCTGCCCCACCATCATTTGCAGGAACTCCACACCCATATAAATTATTGTGGCCCCAGGGGTGGTCTCAGTGCAAAAGAGAATTGCCGCCCTCTGGCCCGTACAGAAAACGGCCATCGTTGTTCAAGTGGATGATATAGATCTTCCGGGTGTGTGACCCATTTTTCCAGTGAAAGGGAAATGGAGAAACCTGTCACACCCATCACTACGCCTCGGAGCTGGTAGGCAAGACGCGTTCTCCGTCGATTAGGATGCTGGAAGTAAAATGTACTTTGGACATGTAACGCCTGGAGTGCGTTATTTGTCAGTCGCCTATTGTCTAGATTGTATTTTAATATCAATGTTGCGCTTCAAATTCCATAATTCGTAAAACCGTGTTTTAAGTGACCTACAGTGCTCGCTATTGTTCTGGGGCCTTGAATCAGTAAAAAGGCGATAACACATCGGAGTCTTAGAAGCTGATAGCTTAGCTGCGACCACCACTTGCAGCAGCTACCAAAAGTAACGTGAAATGTTTTTCATTGTGTGCAATACTGACTACTTTGGAAATGAGATAAACATTTCTCATTTCCAGGGCGACTCCACGGTCCGGACCTAGCCTCACCGCGAGCGCCGGGCAAAAGGTTGGTTTTGCTAGCACTATCATAGTTTCTAATAACAACACCAAAATCGGCGTCATGAAGTGCATTCTCAAAATACACGAAAAACTCTAAGAACAATTGATCTTTTAAGCTAACAAGAAAAGAAGAACATTTACTCTAAAATAATGGGCACACAGGTACAAAAGTACATGTACATATATCATACGAAATTGCATACTGTGCCAGTAAACTTAAAATACGCCCAGTCACAATCCTGTTTTGCAAAAAGCGATCGGGACCTCAATCCGTTGTTATGAAACAAACTGCGGTTTTGTCATCGATTTTTCGCGAACTATTTCAGTCAAATTTCGGTTTTTTGTTGCAAAATACAATTTTGTAGTCGAACTAAACACACATCTGCTTAAATACGTAGCCTAATGCTTCAACAACTCTTCGAAAATGTATCTTTGCACTAGTCAACGTTCTTGAAATACATCGACCTACTCAGTTTCACGTTACAAAACACATTTGCTTGCTTGTAAAGATGTTAGCGGATATGTTCGCGAACCTCTGCTATACCCTTGCACAAATTAGTTCGCGAACAATTACATTCGTCATCGGGAAAACACAATGCTTAACAAAACAATTTTTTTTACAAAAACAGAATTGGATATAAAATGCCTGCGTTCAAGATCAGAACTCTCAAGTAGTGTGTTGGCGAACATTAGGGCAAACTATGTTGATAAAGTATATTAAAAGGAATGTGATAAGTAATTACATCCTGGTAATTAACAACGTAGTGTTCGCGAACAACAAAACGCGCTCTTCTGTTCGCGAACAGTTACCTTTAATATTATTCTGATTAAATCAAATTAAATCTCGCATAGTGCAGTCATGTTCGCGAATAACAAAACAGTGTCGCCTGTTCGGGAACAGTGACGTGGTGCATTATTCTAATTAAATTGGATTAACTATCGCACTCGCATAACTTATTCATGTTTGCGAACAGCAATCGATACGCCCTGCGCTAATTAGTCTCCATGCTTGTTCACTAACAAAATTTGAGGTCTGATGCTATGCTGTTCCGGAATGATAAGTCTCAAATTAAAATTCTGTAAAAGTATGTTCAACAACAACTTAACAATTTCATTAAAATGTTCAGTAACATTTTTTATACGCTTTTAAGCTCGTGACGCAAATGTTTTTACACCGTTTGAAGATGGATATGGGATCGCCAAAAATGTTCGATTGCCGATTTTTTGGGAATAACAAAAGAGGATTATTGCTGGGCGCATACAAAAGATAGTCTCGCATAAAAATTGCTCGTTACAGAACATTTATACTACATTGTCATGTTATTTACAAGCCACGAATGAAGCGGCGCCCTAAGATACGCGATCTGCAATTTCCTACACGTGATATTTGTGATGCAAACGATTTTGGTCCGTTTTAAACATCTGCACCACCGGCCCCAGAGGGCACACGCAGTCGAGAACTTTTGGCAAAGCACTTGACACAGGCGGGAGTGCTGTATGACATTATAAACCACTCATGATTGCTAGCTGCACTATACGCTACTAGGTTACACCATAAAAAGGCATTGTTATGACTGTTACCAATAATTGTACATGATACTCCTCTCGGCATGGCCTGGGCACACAAGCCTAGCCCAAATCGCACTACTGGAGATTTTTCTAAACTCCAGCAGCAAAGAGTGTCAACATAAAAAACGAAAACAGTAAGTGAAAAACGCGGCCGGAAATTGGCCGCCCGAAACTAGAGTTATAAGCGAACGGTCGTTCAAAAAATCGCAGAAGTGATTTTCACTCGAAAATAATCTTTGAAAGCCAAGTGCTGAATGGTCTGGCTTAACGTAGCGGCACAGATCCATGGTTTAAACTAGCAAAAGAATAGCCGAAAAAAGTTAAACGCCTTACAGTTAACGAAGTAAACTTTAACGGAGACATCCAAACACATTAGCACCTGAAAATAAAAATATCGATCACATTTCAATGTTTTCGCGAGGCATCCGACGGCTTTCGTCCTGCTTGTCCGCATTCCACGGGCAGTAAAAACTGCATGATAACAATGGCGTACTCGGTCACGTACAAGAATTTACGCAGGAAAACCAAAAAAAAAACGTCGGGCCCATGTCCTGTTCAGTAGAATTAAAAGTAAACAAGAACTAAAGATGCACTGTAAAAGCAACCGAGTTCAACGCAAGGAAATCCTTGCTGACTTCCTCGAGTCAATTGCGACGCGCGTTTTATACTCTAGCTCTAAGTGACACCACCCACAATATCAAAGTCAATAAAAGATTCCATAAATTATTACGATTAAACATCAGTTGAATTGTAACTGAAATCGAAGCCAACGAGCAGCGAATACGCCAACACAAACTTTATATACCGCTAAAATTTCTAAAAGTCCTAGAGTAGTAGGCAGTAAACTTTCCACCAAACGTCAGTGGTCATTAAGCTTAAGTTATTTTAGATAAATTAAGATGTTGGTACCGAAGACTCTGAAAACCCAAATCGTAATGAGGTACTTACTCGAAGAGGTTAATGATGTTTTAAATTACAAGTGCCGGACGTTTTGAGCCTGAAGCTTTTAGGTTCTAAAATACTAAAAAAGATCGTAAAATCATTTATTTATGATGCCGTAATTTAAATGTATTTTGAACAAAGAAAAGTATTTTAAACGCTCCCTGCCGCGAGCCCGAGAGCGTCATGGCCTAATGTGTACTTTGATTTGAAAAATATAACCAAAATCTACAAAGCCAACTTATTATCAGCCATCAAATAGTTTTACCTGAATGAGACGAAAACACAACGTTAACGTTGAAAATTATACTCGATCAACTGCCAATGAAATAGATTTGAAACGCGATCGGCCGGCGATCAAATACCGAGCCTTTGGCTACAAAGTAAGAAATCACAAAGAAACAAACTTGTGTTGCGTACTTCCAAAACAATAAACGCCAAAACACTGCACTGCTAACACAGAACCGGCAGATTTTACCATTTACACTAACGAAAGTTCTTATTACAGAACCGCCCGGCGAATTAATTTTAAACATGTATATCAGTCATTAGGTTAAGAGTTGTTGGATCAATTCCATTAGTGCAAATATCCAAATATGTAGTCTTACATTCGAAGGTAGAAAATCTGAGTCGAGCCAGGTCTAAAACTCAGGACCGTCAAATACTGAATTTGGTAATAGTCCGAGCAGAATTCACATTTGACTGGCGCTATTGGATCGTCGATGAGTTGATATGCTCAACCTGATAGCTATAAAATTTATCCCTTCAGTTAAATTCGTAAATCGGAAGTATGTTCTAGTAATCGGCACTTTTAACCATTAGCAATTGTACAAAAGCTGTTACCAAATGCAGGCCTACCATAGACGCAATTTACGCTGTGTATGCCAGGGCAAAGAAATAAAGTAAACCTGCTACAGTTGAATAAAATAGTGATTGAACCAAATCTGCCCCAAACAAGCGACTTTAAACCTTTCACCCGAAAGAAAGTTCCACCACAATTCTACACCAAAGCAATAGTTACAAATAGCTTTTGACCATAGCCACATTTCAGTGGCCTGTTAGGCGAAAAATTTGTTACTGTTCCTTAAACAAAATTCACACAGAGTAACCAAGACATTTTAGTCTATATGGCAGTAGCAAGCATGCCTGGAAAAGCTATCGTGTATACGACAAAACTCTAGGCTTCAATAACGGATGAAACACTATCTAGTAAGCAATAAATTCGTAGCTATCGAAATCAATAACAACTCTAATCGAAAATTCTCCATTTAAATTACACCCATGACCTTTGCCAAGCCATAAGTGAAGCCTTCGATTCATTCTAATCTAGCTACATAATGCTCCTCTTTCGCGATGCCGTACAAAAATGTACCCAAAATGAATCACCTGGTACGTCCGTTGTCGTCGACACCGAATTTGCTCGTCCTGAAAGCGTGCGAGTGACCACAATAGATAAATTTTATCCGGCAAGCTTATAGGATAATTACCAACGATCACAACGCTACTAAATAAATATGCAAAACGATAACCCGACCGTGTTTGTGTCGAAATGCTCCACTTTTCCACGATGAAACAAAAATTGCTAAGAACCCTGGTGCCTTCTCTAGGAAAAAATACATTGCAGACACTTTCGGACGAGCAAAGGTGCCATACAAAAACTGACCTGAGCATTAGAGCATTGACATTCAGAGTTGGTGAACGAAAGGCCTGAAAGCAAAGAGATAAAATGATCAAAACGAGTCGAATTTGAATTACCCCCTCCATTAATGAGCGGGTAAACTTAAGGTGACTCAGCCAACTATCCTATTTTGTATTTTTGCTTAAATTTTGTTACGGAACGCTTTTTGGTCAATTGAAATCCGGCTTAAAACTGTTCGCGAACACAGCGCTCGCGATTGAAATCTGGCCATTTTGTGTTCACGAAAATTCAAGTAAAATTACCCAAATTTTTGAGAACGAAAATATGTCAATTTGACGGTGACGTCACTGGAGCATTAAATATGTTCGCGAACATTTTATAATTTATATTTAAATGCTAATGCATTAGGGACAGAATTTCAATTCTGTGGTCTAATTTCTGGCACCTGAATTTGATTTTGCCAATTTTCGGTTGGAGAAAAACCGATGAAATTAAGCCTTTTTCCGTAACAAGGATTTGCGATTCCATATCGGTACGACAAAATAACATGGTTGGCGGAGTCACCTTAAGTGTACTCACGCATAAATTTACCAATTATTAATAAGCACTGATAAGATTACAGGTTGCTGTAAGTAGATAAGAAATGGGGGTTTTGCCCCCCTCCCCCTCCCAGATGGGAGGGGGCAGGCTTACCCCCTCCCTGAGGTTGGGGCAGCCGTACCCCCTCCCCCTCCCTGGAGGAGGGGTTGGGGCACTGGCTCACTGAGGAAGGTGTTGGGGTACGACCTCATTGAGGAAGGGGTTGGGGCATGGATCATTGGGGAGGGTTAAGGCATGTTGAGGAGTGGTTGGGGCACTGGCTCACAGAGGAGGGGGTTGGGGTACGACATTGAGGAGGGGGTTGGGGTATGGATCATTGAGGAGGGTTAAGGCATGTTGAGGAGAGGTTGGGTTTAACACTTGACTGATGTGGTTGCCTCTAAGCTGTAGATGCACAAACTCTGCTTTGTGCCCAAATTCCTTTATCTTGTTGAATATAGGCGCCTGGTTTAATAAGAGTACGACGATTTACTTACCTTTTAAAGCAGCAGTATGGAATATTTTAGCTAACGTACGGCGACCACTTACCTTCGGTCTTTGTCTTTCCGTTTTTGTACCTTTCTGCTTCTAAAAATAATTAAGAGTCATGCCTGAGGCGTGACTCACAAAAACGTTAACTTACATTCAAAACTTCGGCTTCCGTATCTTTCGACCAAGTGGACGACGGTAATACACGCGCCGGGTTGGGCTTCGCTCTGGTGAATGTTGAGGTGGTGATATACGAGGACTTCTTCGTGGTAATGGTTGGGGCGCTGATAATCGCGGGCTGCGTCGGGGTGTTTGTAGTTGTTCTGAGTCTATAATTGGTGGTAGTGACGGGGTGAGCAGCGGTGGCGTCGGCTGTGTTCCTGATGTAGAATAGCGCGGCGTTACGACCCCAGGTGGCGTCGGTGGTTCAGGAGATGGAGTTATTAGTTCTTTTTTAATATTATTAAGCTTATCAGCTATAGACCCGGTCGACGGTGTTCTTAGTCGCGGATCTGTAAGTTCGTTTATTTTCCTGCGTACAGAATTTGCTGATGGGGTGAGATTTTTGTGCGAACTACTTTTTTCGGACTGTGACCCTTCAAGCAAAATTTACCCCAATTTTCGTGGCTCGCTTTTCGTTTGCGTTTTAGTACTTAAGCTTTTCTGTCCCAGTTCTGAACCCTCTTTCGCCGAAGAACGTTCCTCAGAAGAAGGCCTACACCCCTCGTGTGACGTTATTATTTTTATTATTGTTATTACTATTATTTTTTATACTGTCACTGTTAGTGTTGCTGTTGTTATCACTTTTATCCTTCATCTATTGCAGTCACGTATAAGTTCTACTAAAGTAACTTCTAAACTAACCAACTTAAGCTGCTAGCATAATGAATAATCTTAATCACAATAAATAATCTTAATAGCCGCTGGGTTTGTACCCTAGGTAAAAAGAAAAAATTAATTATTCCCCTGCTGTTGCGCGGCTTCGAAGTAATCTTAACGAATGTGCAATGGATTCCTTCGACCTTCCTGGTATTTGTGTAACCCGTAATCACCGTCCCTAGTCGTTTTTGTTGCCGAAAAAGCTTCACTCTATTTTGACTTCTTAACGTCGAAATAAATTTACTAACCGCAGAATTTTGAGTCCTAGAAACCCAAAGGTCGCGCGAAGCATCTAGTAAGCGTTAGGTTTCTACCTAGGTAATAGCAAACATTATTATTACTCAACTGGATGAATGGTTCGAGGAAATCTTAGCATATACCCAACTGATTCAAGTGGTATTTGGTAGCTTTGTAGAACCTACAAGTATCTACTCAACGCATCTATCACTCGTTCTCTTTACTTTCTCTGCACGTACAATTTTGCAAAAATCATATTTTTATGTTTCAGCTTTAGTGCCTCAATATACATTAGCTAGCTGCGCTGGAAGTGATTCTGGCGTGAAGCAATACGCTGGACCGGAAACCCAGCTGTACAACCGAAGCACCTAGTTAATATTAATCTTAATCGCTCCAGCTATGCAAAGATATAATTAGCAGTGATTTGGAACACGTGGCTGAAACATTGTTGTATATCATTATATCAACAGCACAAGAAATATAATAAGACTACCAAAGTACCACTTTATAACAGTCTCATGCTGCTAAGTCAATATTGTTTAGGTTTTTCGCTAATAACTCTCCGAATAATGATTGTACACACATCTACATGAGCGTTCCTTAAAGCTCTATTCATTTTCAACACTTTGAAGTCTAAATCGCTGCGGTATCTATTTGTTCTGGAGTTAGAGACAATAAAATGCCAAAGAATTGAGATTTTTAAAATTTGAGGTCAATTTTTGAGCCCCTACCCACGCGCCCCTACCCACGCCCTAGAGGGTCAAGGGAGTCAAGTCTCAAAAGTCACATCTACGTATGAGCCATCGCGGACCTCGCTCCGAAAAGGTGTTCTTGGGTTATGCGTCACACAAAGAAAGAACCACACACGCTTACAAATTTACCCATTTTACTGAAAATCAAGAATTCTCCATTTCACACCGAATTCAATAAGGGTTGTTTTGAAAACTTAATTGCTTAGCGAACCCGTACGTAATGAGCTAGATTCGTTCCTTAAAGTTTTAGACATATAACACTACGAAGTATAGTTAAGGTCGAACATGAAATTTCGGCTCTGATTCAATGGTGTTCAGACAACAGCGACTTTCATACTACAGTTCCAGCAAGTAATGGTGACAAGAATAACTAGCGTTATTTATTGAGTAGAAACTTCTCGAGTGAGAAGAAAAATCATTGAAATACAGCAATTATAAAGAAACAAGCACGGGTGTTAATCATTGAACCGCTAAACTATGAAAGTCAACACATACTACAGTTTAGTGTTTGATCGAAAGTTTGAACAATCAAATTTTTTTGTAGTCATTATGTCAAACTGTTTGCTGGGTGAAAGTACTGCACTATTTCGAAACTGTGGGAAAACATCTTGTCAGCCGTTGAAATTCATGCATATCTGTGATTAACGATAATTGCAGCCACAAACAGTGATTAACGATAATAACAAGTACATTGTGTGTTGTAAACACCATTGCTCGTGTGCATTTCAAAAAAGACCACGATGTAGACAAATGTTTAGCAAGGTGTTTGACATGAAACAGAGCGTATACTAATGAAACAACCGTGGTACAGAAACACAGAAACGATAGCATCTACAATGGCAAAGTAATTTAAAATGTTACTACAGAATTTTAATATAAGTTTGCGACGTGTATCACAGATAAATCCGTTTATGACAAAGGAGGTTGATCCATTTTTTAAAACAATTTGTTACTTGTGAAATCTACAATTTAACTGACCGTTTTAGCAGCATATTTTTCAAACATTAATGGTTAGTACCTGCAGTATTAAAGCAAACCGCTGAAACAACATAAATGCATAAGCACTAGCTATCTAGCACAAGTTTTATAGCGACAGTGACTAACAGTTCTGCGGTTCACAATTCTGTATATATTAATAGTTTTAGTTTACTTGTAGCTCAACTGCTACACTCTGAGGATATGTATATATTACCTAGAACCAGGGGTGTCTTTTAAAAAAACCTTGGAGGGGCAAGATTTATATTTCACATAAATTATATATATATCGCAGTCGTATTTTTCGTTGTATTTTACACAAGGTGTCAATGATCAACGTTGAAGTCAAACGATACGTCTCATCACGGCGAAGCCTGGTTATTAATTAATAAGCAAACTTTGACAGCAAAGGTATCCTCACCAAAACACTTCACATTTTTGACATGTTGAAGAAATAAATGTCTGAAAATCGTGGTATTTGTGCCGTGAAAAAAAATTCGGGAAGCCAAAAAAGCCAGAAAATCCAGGGGGACATTGCCCCGGTTTATTTCGTAAAATTTTTTAGGTTCAGACTCAATCGCTTGATGAAACTAAAAATAAACAACATGTATCACGCTATTTCCTGTTTGACCGGTTATGTGATATTTGTTTTCACTTCGTTTCAAACGTTTCCTAAATTCATAAAGAGTCCGACTATCTATTAAAAGGTTACTAATGTCGTACTGTGTCCATCCTCTTTAATTTCCGTGTGTATCAAAATTACGCACAGCACAACAGCTAAGTTATTACTTAAATATAGGAACAAATGACATTGTGACAAAGAAAAAACATGTACCACCAGCGGATTTGAGCACTGTGCGAGTTGTGGCTGGTACTACCAAGCACACGTGCATGATGACATGGTTGTTTTCCAAATATGAAAGGTAGATGCGAGTAGTTAATGTGACGAAACTGTACCATCACATGCAATATCTCCAGTGCATTTTGTTGTTGTTGTTGTTGTTGTTGTGGTGCGTCCGCGACAGATGGAATCCATTACGATAACACCCCCTCCTGCACTTGCTCTTATGGGTTACTATTCAGTGTACCTAGTTATAAGATTGTTATCATCTTTATGAGGTTCGTTAATGCTGATTCCATCAGATAAAAGTAGATGCATGTTGATTGCTTTTCTCATATGACGACTACCCACGACTTGATTATGAAACGGAGTCCTCGTCACTTCCAGTT
>JASANE010005207.1:0-11260 GCA_030248225.1 Trileptium ribeirensis | reverse complement strand
ATCCGTTACATGTTTCATAAGGCATATGAAACTCAAAAATCCAGCTTACCACTGGTCTTTATTTTGTAATTGGTGGAGAATAAAAATTTGTGAAAATGTTCAGGAAGCTTTTTAGAGTCCTAACTAGTTCGCGTCTAAATTACACGGTACTTGCAGTAATCTGAAAAATCGCGAAATCTCATATTTTTTTATTTATTTATTTAGATGCTCGCGGTTTTATCACCGCTGAATCCAAAACTGCGTAGATTTTCAAATCCTAGTTGGCATTTGAAAACTATAGCACTTATTCCCTTTTCTACCTTGTTAATAAACTCCAGAAAACTTTTCACTTTAAAGTTATGCACAGTGATTATAGATTTTGAAAATTTGAAATATTTACACAAAAGTTTCAACTTAAAATCAAAAATCGCTTTTTCGAAATTATTTTCATCAACTCAGTAATTATGGTCGATTATACCAACTCGCCAAGGGTATATAATAGAGCGTTGACGGCATGATTACTCGAATTCGCCAACGCTGACCAGATTACTTAAGTTTAGCTTCAAGTTTAAAACAGACCTATCTCTTTAAGCTCTTCTCAGCATCAAAATTCATTACCCACCGCACGTTCCTCGAACTCGCCAGGGTACAGTCACTATTAGAACGAGTTCGTCGATCCCTCTGCTTATTAATTTAATTTTGTACCAGATAAATTATTTCAAGTTCGCTTTGAGCTGAGGGGGTGCCGAGGTGCACAAAATCAAGCCAAGCTAAATTTCCAAACTTTTGTTTCAAATAAACTTACCTTTCCTTAATGTACCCAACACCTTTATTACCACAAATGTTGAATCATGTAGTACATAAGTTGCAACTGTTAATCCACTTGAGTTAGTTAGACGGTTGTTTAAACTAATTTACATACGTTCACACGGCCAATTTAGTTTGTTTTGCAACCTGCTATATAACTCTGACCTAATCTTGATATCCCTGCCCAGGACAATGACATGTCTACCCCTGGAACTCGCACATCTGTTATTCAGTGGTAAAGGGCATCTCCGACCGCTGGTAGACCGGTCCATCCCTCTGGTGGCTACTACCCCTTATTCTTGACTTTACTTCTATTATGGGTAATTCTCGAACTCGCTCTGTATCTCCACCGAAGCAGAACGAAACAGTTGGATATGCTGTTGCACTGAGTTTAGTACAAGAGTCGGTTTCTTTTCAAGTTTCTAAAGAAAGTGTATAGCGGCACTGAATTGTAAAACCGAAATAGGATCTGCAAAATTCACAACAAAAGCGACATTAGTAAGGTTCCACAAAGACAGCTGTGGATCTTTGCCTTCCGCTTTTACCCTGGGTTTTCTAGTGCCAAACCGTCAAGGTATCGCCCTGCTTGTAGGTAGAATCGGAGCAAAAACTACCGAATTTGAGTGAAAATTTTATAAATTTTAATGGCAATGTTATAATTTTTTTTACATATTATGCTAAAATTATTCTTGGCTGGAATCACAATTCCTTCTTCGAACGATAAATAATCAGCCGAGATCAACTACAATACACTGAATGCGAGAGAGATTTGTTCGGGAACTAAGCGGATCAAACATGGTAAGCTGCTTGGGCGGACCAAGTGGTTCTCTGCTCCATTACAATTTTCTTCCTAACATATTGAGCAATTTTTTTTATATTTGTGAAAATAATCGAGTTTGTTGGGTCTGGTTCGCAAACAAGGTGATGTGGGATTATCGGCCTTCTCCGCGGCACGTTTCTTACCAAAACATAACCGACATCTCCAATGGTGGCCAAAGCGGAAGGGGTGTAAACAGAGCGAGTTCGAGAATTACCCATAATAGAAGTAAAGTCAAGAGTAAGGGGTAGTAGCCACCAAAGGGATGGACCGGTCTACCAGCGGTCGGAGATACCCTTTACCACTGAATGAGAGTTGCTCGAGTTCCAGGTGTAGACATGCCATTGTCCCGGGCAGGGATACCAAGATTAGGTCATGTAGCAGGTTGCGGAAAAAGCTAAATTGGCCGTGTGAACGTATGTAAACTAGTTTAAACAACGGTCTAACTAATTCAAGTGAATTAACAGTTGCAACTTATAAGCTGAATGGGTTGAACCATTCGTGGTATAAAGGGGTTGGGTAAATTAGGGAAAAGTAAGTTTACTGAAAATAAAAGTTGGAAATTTAGCTTGGCTTTATTTTGTGCACTCGGCACCCTTCAGCCAAAGCGGACTTAAAATGATTTATCTGGTATGTAATTAAGTTTAGTTAGTGGAATCATGTATCCGTGCTAATAATGACTGTACCCTGGCGAGTTCGAGGAACATGCCGTGGGTAATAAATTTTGATGCTAGAAAAGCTTAAAATATAGGTCTAATTAAACTTGAAACTAAACTTAAGGAATTTGACCAGCGTTGGTGAATTCGAGTAATCATGCCATCAACGCTTATATATACCTTGGCGAGTTCACATAACGAGCCGTGGTATCAGATTGGCTTAAAAATAATTTTAGGAAAAGTAGATTTTGATTGTAAGTTGGAACTTTGTATAAAATTTGAATTTTACAAATGTATAGTTGCCTAAAGACGATTTTAAGGAGTAAAAGCTTTATATGGAGTTTATTAAGCTGTAACGGGACGTAAGTGTTATAGTTTTACAAATGCCAACTAGGATTTTGGAAAATAGTTACTGTTAAACTGCATTGAACTCGAGTAGCAAATCTGCAGCAGCTCAATAATTGGTTACAAGATTTGCGCCGAATTTTTAGATAACTTTCAGTGCCCGTGTAGGCTAGCACAGAGCTCAGCTTAGAATTTCTTAGAAAACTTTATCTGAATTTATTTTCAGGATTTTATACTGCCACCAAGTGCCCGAATAGACCAGTGAACAGCTTAATTTAGGATTCCATCGAAACATGCCCACAATACAAATTCCGAAATTCAATATCGAAATATTCATTCAAACATACCACCATGAAAAGTGTTCGAGTAACAACCAATAGCATTTGTTAACGAGAGTTTCTGTGTAAATTTTGAAGGAAAGCAACTGGAAAAAACGTTGCCCATACTTTCAATCTTTACTAATAGTTAATTGATACCAAGGTAGAAGTGAGCTGCATTAGCTCTGAAGGCGTCCAAGCTCTGTCTTAGCTCAGCAAAGCGGCCCGAGTTAAGACAGGGTCTGGAGCTAGAGGAAGCATTTGTAACCGTTAAGACCAAAGCTTGTAAGCTACACGAAGATACACTTGGTGATGTTCTTAATTCAATTCGGGTATTAACCAACGAATAGAAGTCCCCATATTACCTGTTTCGAACGTAATATTAGTAAGAGGTGGGTTGAAATTGCACCAGAACGCTAAAGCTAATACTATGTACAGGTCGTATGAAATCATGCAACAATTAGCGCATCCTCAGTATAACCCAGTAACATATATGCACAGCGGCGATAGCTATCCTGGCGAGCTAAGGGTGCTTGGTAAGTGCCCAGCACCTTCAGAGCATAAAGCAATAGGATCCTGGAGGTAGGCTAACACCAGCGTAGAAGAGGGTAGATGTGTCAACATAGGTAACCAGCACCGTTCGGTAAAGTAACCAACCAACTAAGTAACTAGGGATCGGCTCAAACTAGATCATTAACACAGCGTCTGGTCGGAAAAATTTTAATATTAAATGTTAGATTGAAAGTTTCGAAAATACACAATAACAATGTTAGCAACCAAGATATTATGTATAAAACTTAACAGCCCCGGCATTATGCACCTGGGGTATGGAGATAATATACACTGACGATAATGGGTACCAAAATGGTTCGCATGTCCAGCAATATACATCGTACCCTTTGGTAACAATTTTATATTGATTTTTAGAATTTTGGAAAGGATTAGCTCGTAATAACCATGTATTGCCGGATACATGCACCTAAGGTCGTAACTTTACCTGACAAAGTCGTAGGGTCCATAAGCCTGGAAAACCTAAAGAAATATAAGTGATAGTGTTAAAGGGACATGTGACACAGGATTTCTCCTAAATAGAACGTGGGTGTTGGACCATAACCGCCAAGCCCCCTAAGCGTAAGCTTTCCCCGGCCTGCACGCTGGGTAACCCCTAGGCGAGGCTTGCGCGATGACATAATTCCGGTAATTATGTCCCACCCTAGAGCATACTTACAACAATGTAGCCTTCGACGATAGAGCAGCCCATGGAAGACGGCCTGGTACCAACGGGTGGTGAAAACGGTTCCGGAAAAGGAGAAAAACCAATCCCACCCAGAGGTTCCCGTTTAGGAATGGGTTGCCCTCTTTCTGGTCTGCCTTACCCTGTACTAGGTCTTACTTTGCCTAGTAATCCCGCCTCCTCGGCAGGATCCAGAAAAGTGGGGTAACCTCCTACGCCACTGCAGTACTATGTAGGTCTATATATGTGCACAAAATACGGAATGAGTGCATACACAGAGGAGGATAGAACTGTATGGGGGTGTTTCCTAGGTATGCAATTTTTTAAATATGTATGGATTTACCCTAAAATAGTGAACCAATAATGAAAAATCGTATCATGGACAAATGCTAGATAAGCTCAAAAATACTCATAAAGTCGCGTAATCGACATCGCATAACCACCATGAACAAAGTTAATATTAGTAAAATATCGGTGTTAAGATGAAGTTAATAAACTATAATTAATTATATACTATTACGAGTAAATGGCTAAACTACTAATACTAATAATAAGTCATTGATAGTATAACACATAAGAAAACTAACACACTTCAAATTCGCAGGAAAAAACAACAAAACAAAAATCCATATGAATTGAAATAGGAACAACGTGCGCATGTCGATTCGTAACTACACACACTAACTACATGTCTTCGAACACAATATATTCTCCAAGCCTACCACACAGCGTAAAGTGACGACCAAAATTATTTAGTAATAATATTTTCTATTTAATAATAGTAATATTATTTCCAAAATTTTGAGAAATTTTATAAATTTGTAAGATCGAAATGAGGGAAAGTTAAGGGTATTCCCTAGAGGTTGAGTAGATTTCCGGGTAGGATTAAGTGATTGGGACCCCCTGGGCTAGTTTGAGGAACCCTTGTCATCGTATGAAATTAGAAAAGCAAGTATTGACGTATTTAATTTTGGAAGAAAATGGTTAAAATTAGGAGCATCCAAAGGGTAATAAAAAAAAGGGGAGGATTAGGGTGTTCTCAGCCTTGGGAAAAGATGAAATGTAGTCCCGCCTTAGGATAGAATTTGCCCCCACTTGATGAAACCCCTAATATATTTATAAATTTAATTATAAAGTGAAAAAGTTGAGTTTTACGTAAAATCGAGTATAGTGCCAGGGTATAGAGGTAATATATCACCTGATAAGGGTAAGTAAGAAGCCTACCCAAATGGGGAAAGGTGTCGCCTTACCGATAATGAAATATAATATACCCCACTGGGAGAATAGATATTAGTTAGAAAAGAAATATATATTTAGTTAGGCAAAAATAAAGAAATTTGAGGAATTATGTTTTCCGGGTCACATATAAGAGACAATATACCCCAGAACGAAAGTAAAATGGGACGGTTACCCGAGGTGTGATTGAGTGCCGTTCCACCCGAGGAAGTTTTTTCCTTTAGGAGAGTGTCAAGGATTGAAATAAATCCAATATCTAAATGAAAGTGTTAAATATTGGTAAATTTGGAGTTACCAACCCATTTCCAAGGGGAAATTTATATAAATAAAGGTAGAGATAAAGGTTTCCCTGGGAAATTTGGGGAGGTATCACCTCTCCGGAGATGATATAAAGTGCACTTCCCCGTGGAAGAAGAAATTCCCCCGGAGAAAAGGTATAAGTTAAGGATAATTTGTTCTTTACATAGAAATATGGAAACATGTGAAATTGTACCTTTGAGCTTGTAGGTTATCACTAATGAGCCATATAACCCAAATAAAGGAAAATAAGGATCCCCACGCCCAAAATCGTAGAAAATGTCCTGGCGAAAGAGGTTATAAGACTCGCCCCTCTGGGAGAATCAATATCTCCCCTGGGGAGGGAAATTAGTTCATTACAATTTTAGGGGTACAGTCAAAATTAATGGAATATGGTTTCTACGGAGGGAAAATACAAGGTTGGACCTGCCAAAATTTGACAGGTGACTTGACTATATTCAATTTGTCACTCAGCTTTCCCAGAATCGCCAGCCTAAAACTAGTCAATTTTGAAAATACCGCAGAAATTTTGGCACCATTCGACTCAGCCCTGCAACACCATTCAACTGCGAAAATGTCCATTTTGGCAAAATGTCCGAAAGCAAATTTAAAAAAGCATAACCCACTATTGAAGCGGTAATTATCATATAAAAATTTGCTTTATTCGCTCGACAAGGTTAATGAACAATATACTCGTTTAATATAGACTAATAGATGTATTCCCTCAGATTTGTCTACCATTGACCACCAACATAAGCGACAAATTTTCATTGAAGGCTTCCATTGTAGCGAAATATCTAAGCTTGATTCTGTGGGATACTTTAATTACGGAAAGATTCTGTCAATCCTGTTTTTGACTTGATAATAAAATTTAAGCTTTGAAATTGTTAACAAACGGTGACTAATCATCGGCGCTAAATGTTCAACAACTAATTTGGATTGTGAAAGCACTTCCATGTTCTTTGAGTTAACCAAGAACAATCAATCAGTTTTGCTTACAACAAATACATTTCCAACTATCCAACTTACATCCAGCAACTACTCGGTTCTGCTTATGTCATCATCTGTTGGCCTGGATCCCCAAAGTTGCTTGATGTAACCAACTGCACTCTAACCTGTGTCGATGCCTGAAAGCACAGTGTTTGGATCCAATTTAACAATTTTACAAGTATATACATTTTGTTACAGAATTATTGTTACAATGATTGTGTCACAAGCACTAGTAGATACTTACTATGCATTTAATAACACAAAAAGCGAGATAAAACTTAGCGACTATGGCAACTCGGCGCTTATTGACCGTATTGTCGTTCCAAATTGGGGACGCATTCCTACCGGCAATACTTTAATGGCAACACTAATGTCATCTCAGTCAAAACCGAATAATTTTATTCCGTCCTACAACGACCAAAAGAAGAAACGTTGGGAAGCTCTAACAGTGATTTTTACGTTGTAAGACCCCAACACTTTCTTATTTGAGCAATAACACGCAAATAGCTTTTATCGTATTTAGCAACAACAAAAACCTGTTCGCGCATTCTAAAGACAAGACATGCAAAGACGGGGTTTAAGGAGCTACCTCCCCTTCCGAAGCCCTGGTATGTTTCCGTTGGAGCCGCCAAAACCATGAGCTCGTGTTTTGGCGCCCAAGGCTACACTCCATCCCTAACCCTGGTTACCCTCCCCTTGATACCTCGAAGCTTCCGCATCCGTAACCTACACATATATCTATATTGAAAAAGTGGTTAAAATTTGACTATTTTTGGTAATAAAATTTAGCAAATTTTTTCCGCTACCGTTCCACAGGGTTAATAACACTCCCATCCCAATGTGAGGCTAAACAATGAAACCAACGTGTTTAACTTTTAAATAATCGTATCATTCACCCCAACATGCAAAAAAACTTGATTTGTAATAAATGTGTAAATGTTTAGTTTTATTGGGTTGTTTTTTAAAACTTGGCTCATGGTTCGAAGACAACGGAAAACATATCTACAAAGTTGTAGAAAGCATTGTTGTGGTGTTTTAAGTTTTTGACCTGATGTCTCTGATAAGAGGTACAACGTTAAATATTGGCTGAGCCAAAGCTACCAATTCAAAAAGTCTTCAATCCGTGTGGATTTTGTGGAAATTTAGGCAGGAAATCATTAGAGTAGCACAAATACACTTCATTACAACTACATTTCACAACGCGTGGAATAAAAATATGAGAACTTCCATTGACTGGCGAACAGACGGAGGAAACAAATCCTAATTGTTTGAGGAAACTTCGCTAGCTCCGATTCAATAATTGTATGCTTTTGGATTATAAATTTAGATTCTACATCGGCAGTTAAGCTGTCTACTGGTCGTGCTGTTTCGGGTGCGTCTTGCAAGGCCTGAACAAAAAAACAACGGCTCCTTGTGGCCGCCTCAAAATGGAATTAATCACCAGTCTGGCGGTCCCGTAATTACCGATGCTTCGCGTTTACCAACTGTAACCTACAGTCATATCGATTCAAATGCGGATATCGTTTTCCTTATGGATCTTTCCTATTCCATCTCAAAAAGCCAACTTGAACATATGAAATGGTTTACGTTAGACGTTGTGGACAAGGTCAGACAGCGAATTAATAGGGACAACAAGAATTACGGCAATCATGGAAGCCACGGTCATACGCCTTTATCTTATGAATGGCCTACGGATTTACGTATTGGTATAACCTTTTTCGCCAGGAAGATATTTAGCATTTTGCGTTTGGTTGAAGGCACTAGTTGGAACCGGGTATCTAACGCGATTACGCGAGTGTCCCACCAGGAACTAGCTCTGATCATTGGGACGTCTACTGATATTGCGCATGCTGTTGATATCGCTTACGGTCAATTCGATGGATCATTCCCAAGGAAACGAAAAATAATTGTCCTCCTGACCGATGGCTTTCACAACGTAAATTCTCGAACGTTTCCTCGTCGATCCAATGTAGACGTCATTAGTATTTTGGTTGGTCATCCAACGCGTGATCGATACATTAAGAGGTAAGACAGTTTGCGATTTTATAAATGGCTAAATATCAAAAATAGATGAAAATATTAGCAAAAATTGGGAAGCACCCCCCGAAGATCTGTCCCACCCCAGCTGAAACGTCTACCCTTCCCCCTCCCTCACTGATTCAATGGACCTAGGTCGGAACCGCCCATGGCATCAAAAACGGATCAAATTGTCATGCACGGATGGAAAACTTGGGTGTTTTATTAATGTTTTACCACACATTGCAGGAACGTGTTCCCTAAAGTTACTTCATGGCCGAATCTACCAATTTTGTCAGGGTGGAGCGAGATTTATAGCCCTCGCTTTCGTGCAACAACACCTCCCCCAGTGGTAATGGCAGCGCTCGTGTGCAGGGGAAATTTTGTACTTGGGGGACACCTTTCGCAACAGTCCACACCTATTCAGAGGCCCAAAGATCCATTGCTACGTTGATGTTGTCCCTCACCTTAGCTGTTACTCTTGTCAGGTAACCTAATTTAGCTTAATCTATTTCAGGGCGCTACGATCATGGCTCCATCCAGACAGGTGAAGGTATCCAAAATCTATAAAAATTCTAGGTTCAAAAATTTTAAAATCTTAATAACATTTAAAGTTTATAAATTAAAATATTTTAGGAACATTTCAGGATTCTTCTTTTAGACAAGCCTTGTGCATGTCTAGCTTGTTTGACTTGAAAAGTGTGCTCGCAGCAAACTGAGCTCCTGTTATTTATAAACCCTTGTCGCTATGCTATGGCGCATTGTTGCTACTTTACTAATTGAAGACAGCCACTGGTTTGATATATTGTTAAAGCTTCAACTATTAGTTGGTTCGACCGGGGCCACCCGGGAGTGGAAAAGCTTTGCGGCATAGTAGCCTGGCGAATTGATTAGCATTACCTATGTGAGTTTTTCGAGTATGTTACATTGAAGGTTCGAAATGTGCGAATTGTCCAAACTCAATGAACTTAATAGACAACTTTGAGCATGATTCATTCAGAATAACGGAATAACTTTGGCTGTAATCTGTAATCAAGCCGTAAGTCGTTCTCATCATTGTGAACCAATACCCAGCTTTCGTTCACGCGATAGTATAGAGAAGTTATATACAGACTAACGTACGTCCTGCATTATGAAAAAATAATTTAAAAGTACGTTAGACTGCGCCGAATAAACGATCGACGGCCGTACCATACGGAAAAAACTAAAAGAGAAAAACGTGTGTTGACTATAAAAACGAAAAAATTAGTTTCGATTCAGGCGTACTACGCATCCATATATTTTGACTGCACAACACTTACGCAAATCCCCTGAATATATACTATACTATTTATCATAAAGTGTTTAGCCACACAAAAGTAGCTCCGACGTCTTGAAACTATGTAGAAAAACTGTGTTGCAGTACTCTAGGGCGACGTCGGTACTTTCACCTGGTAGTCACTTCTACACTAAAAGGCAGAGAAACTCAATCAGCGAAGGATAAAAAACGATCAAAGGAGGGCTTTACCTATGTTATTGCCTTACCGCACAGCACTCATTCTTTAAATGGCACATCACGACCATAAAAAGAGATTAAAGTTAAAAAATACTATACTAAACAAAATAGCTCACATTGTCCCTACATCCACGCTTGACGGGAAAAACCGCCGTGGATCGACCCAAATCACAATTTCTTCGTCTTCTTGGAAATTTGTAAAAGGAACACGAAAATAATGCGCAAAATGTGAATGAATTATCGAAGAGTGAAACGTTGCGTCATAAAGAGATGCGTGCATGAATAAATAATTGCATAATAATGATATTTTAGACCATATAATATGAATTCAATATAGTTCTATAATAATACCGTCGCAACTGTAAAATTAACAGAGCCATTATTTATTCTGGACCAATATTCATGTTACCATTTATGAGTTTGAAATATTTTCCTCAAGATTTCACTGTCCGCCTGACGGTTCTGCAATAATGTTAACTTCATGCTAATTTCGGATCTAGTTTCCCAACAATGTGTAAAAACGGCTAGCATTTGACTAAACGTTCCCTTTGCCTTCAGTATTTTTGAATGGAACAGTGGTTTTGACGTCTGCTGTCACACACATGGCTCATAGGTTCTGTCACCAAGTGTATTTATGGAGTTGGATTTTTATTTTTAAATATTTTTTGATTGATTTTCAATATATATAATTATAGGTACACTTAGTAAGTGGATAACTGGATTTTCCAGGTCATCTCTAATGTTGAATGGTTCTATTAGGGAAGGTAAACACAGAATTAAGGAAAAACCCAGTAATATGTGAATTTAACCCAAATATTACGTCGTAGTACCCAAACATCTAAAGCGTGGGAAAACATACATCGTTGGTGAAGACTCGTTCCAAATCTTTCAAGCTGTCCCCTGAACCAGATGCCAGTTTTGAAATCAAAACATATTTTGCTAAATGTTTTATTATTGTTAACTTCACTTGTTACATTTTTGTTTGTTGTTTAACCCTCTCATGCCCGTAAGGTCCAAATGGACCCAATGCACATTGCGACTCGTTGTGTTTACTGAGTTTGTCGTATATCG
>JASANE010005206.1:0-15228 GCA_030248225.1 Trileptium ribeirensis | reverse complement strand
TCGCTAATGTTTTGGTTCTCTGCGCAAAAATATATGTAATGAAACATATTTCTTTTGAAATCTTGAAAGAATTTGCAGTTGTGGCACATTATTATTGTATAAAGTTGTGCTCGAGCACATATACTAAGCTACACACTGCTTTTTACATGCGAGGGTGGATTATTAACATAAAACTAAAATTTGACTTAACACTAGCTGTTTGCCTCGTGCTATTATAGATAGTAATGCATATCCATAATAATGTCAAAGCTAAATTCTACACTTTTTGCGAAACTAGGTTTGCCTGAATGAAATTAGTAATTTTAAAGAGTGGTTTATGAAATTTGATAAGTGATCGCGATGATAACTATGTATATATCTACGTATAGTCCAACGGTGGTGAATGAACTAACTACACCTTAATATTATGACATGTTTTATATTTTAACTTTATATAAAGAATTTTAAAAGAATAAGGCATGCATTATTTTCGGCTTGCTTGGTTTGTGATTACATATTATTATTCATGTGCTCAATTATAAGCAAACCCTTTGTTACTAATATATATGTAGAAGAACTTTTGTTGAGTTCAAATAATTAATACGAAGCCAGCGGCATGGACGTAGTACCGGGGGGAGGGGGTTGTCCATTTCCACAGACGTCCACAAGGTGGATCTTATGAGAGCTTCTAATACTCTGTTGGCAGATGATTTATGCAAAATCAACGTACATATGTATAATTATTTTATATGTGTATATAAAATGCGTTAATTATATTTTTTCCCTTTGATTTTTGACCTAATTCAACCTTTCTTTCGATGTCATGAAAAGGACCAAAAAATTTAGGCCAATGAAAAATGGGTGTCTAGACCTCAGGCTACGCCCTTAAAATAAGCTCTTCAGAAATGTCGGAAATATGGACCGACCATTGCTTGGCCTACTGCTATTTACTTATGGACGGCCACTTTTTTTTTTACTTTAGTCATTCTGACACCAAGATTTTTCGAAGAAAATCAGTACAAATAATATTTATTTGATGTACGGGCACGGTGTGAACCATTTTTCATAAAAACAAAATAGAATGCCAGTAACCTAAGAAATTTGTCGATTTAAATCCAGTCCTATTGTTAGCTTGATTACTTTTCAATGACTCTAATTTAGCCTTTCTTTCAATCCAGTAGATACCGAGTTTCCAACCCTTTATCGTAGGGAATGGATATCTGATTTTGCAGTATTTATACAAATAATACATACCATGCCAATTATAATTTCAGAAGCTTAATGGTTTGTATTCTATATATATATATGCTTTGCTACACATAACCTAATTCTTAAACGGTGCTCGACTTGGATTGACAAAAACGTATCGCGAAAACTCGTGCACTAAACGTAATAACTCGTCCACTTGGATTGACAAAAATGTTTCGCGAAAAGTTGTGCAGTAAACGTAATAACTCGTCCACTTGGATTGACAAAAATGTTTCGCGAAAAGTCGTGCACTAAACGTAATAAGCCGTCCACTTGGATTGACAAAACGTTTCGCGAAAACGCGTGTACTAAACCTGATGACTTGTCCACTTGGATTGACAAAACGTTTCGCGAAAACGCGTGTACTAAACCTGATGACTTGTCCACTTGGATTGACAAAACGTTTCGCGAAAACGCGTGTACTAAAGCTGATGACTTGTCCACTTGGATTGACAAAACGTTTCGCGAAAACGCGTGTACTAAACCTGATGACTTGTCCACTTGGATTGACAAAACGTTTCGCGAAAACGCGTGTACTAAACCTGATGACTTGTCCACTGGGATTGACAAAAATGTTTTGCGAAAACTCGTCTACTAAACCTAATAAGTCGTCACTAGGATTGACAAAATGTCTCGCGAAAACTCGTGCACTAACTCTAATATACCTCGTGTAAATTAATAAAAGCCTCTGAATAAGTTGTAGTTGGAAAGCTTTTATTTTTGCCATTGCGTTGCATACATCTTACAGTGGTTGGCACGGGAATAATAATTATTATAGAATGGAGTGTTCGGTATCACGGCTGTGTTAAATGTGCATTAGTAGTTGTGTACATTTCAAGAATAATTTCGTTAATATGTTGTTAAACTGCGTTCGGATTTTAGAAAACTGCGTTCGATTGAGGTTTTTTCTCGTCGGGTAGCATTTGGAAAATATATTTGTTAGAAAATATTGGATGCAAAATATGGATGTCATGTGCAAACAAAATTTGGTTGGATATGAGACACATGGTTATGTGTTGTTTTTTTACGCAGTTACATAGCATCTTTGTTCTGTCAATGCTTGGTTCAAGCTCCAAGTTGATGTTGTTTTATGTCGGCTGGCTTTGATGCATGCAAAATGATTCTCTTGGACCGCTGAGGTAGATAAGCGTATTACCACAACAAAAAATTTTACCGCTACCAAATTTATCTAGTATAAATGTGACAAGCTATATAATTTTGGTATTAAGGTAACCACTTTTTCATAAGTACCCAACTGTTGTGAAAGGTGCATTTTGAATGTTCAGCCAAGCGCCAATAAACTCCTCAGTGGGAGACTATCCTGGGTTGCGAGCATGTGTAATCAAACGTGTTCAAATCAAAACGCAGCAGCAGCTGACTCATTAATATAGTTGGCGTGACCTTAGGTTTCCATCCCACCTAACGGTTATTAATTGTGTTAGTAGCCTGTTAATAGCTGTTATGGGATTTCAAGGTAATGTATGCGGAATGAGGAGGATTTTTGAGCAGAGAAGTTGATTTGTATTGAGGAAAAATCATCGATATTCAGCTAAATTAACATAAATGGTCGATATTCGTTCAATTATATATATATAATAATAATATTATTATGTATAATTACATATATATTATTATTCTTAACATTGTACTTGGCGTAAAAGTGGGCTATTTGTTTGTAAAACACCGCTTTGTTATTTTACATGGCTATATTTGATAGCTGCTTGTCTATTGATAGATAGTACTCTGAAAGTTAATATCTCATTATAATTTGCGTTTAGGTTAGCAGTGGAAGTTAGCAACTACCTAGATGATTTTAAATTTTGGCGACGGGTGATAGGAGTTAAATGGAAATAATCCTCGAGGAATTGACATGGTGTCGCCATTAATTTTAAATAAGGTTTGGTCATTATTTTGTCTATAATTGCCATTCCTGTAGTATGGGAAAGCAAAACTTGGACATGGACCGGCAATAAATAACGTTATATATCTTGTAGTGTTTGTATTCGCTGAAATCTGTGCTGCAGGCGTTCTAAGTGGGTTCTTTGATTAAGTGATGGAGTCTGATCTAGCTGTTGGGTTAAGAGATGAGTAAGGGTCAAATATTATCTGGACGGTTGTTCGTTCAAGCATGACATTCGGAGGACGGCTGTTACGGTCCCAGCTTTACCTCTGACTTTAAAAGCGGGTTTGACCCAGCATATATCGGTTCGTTGATCTGTGTTACAGTCGGTATGTATTTGCAATTGATTTACTGCATTACTAAAACCAGGATCACGTCATGTTTTCTCCCTGTAATAGTAAATTTAAAGTTCAATTATGAGGCCTGTCTAATCTGCTACTTTGGTAAGCATCAGACTTTTTAGAAAGCGAAAACAATATACAATCATTTCAGGCAGAAACCTAGATATAATCCTAAGAAGGGATCCACCCAAATTCATACGTACAAGTCGGCGGCATTAAAAGAGTAATAATTGTTAGCTATTAGCTGGATATGGTCTTTTAAAATAGTGCTTTGTAATGCTTCCTTCTTGACATTACATGCTTAAACTTCTGCTTTCACGCCGCTGCATGCTTTGTCAGAACGTAGTGGAGATTGTGTGTTGCAGGGGTTGAAATCTTAAATTCCGTCTGTGTGTGTGACCGGCCGTAACTCTAGAACGCCTTAACCGATTTTCATGACCTTGGGCTCATTCGAACCCGCATATTCGATTTACCCTAGCCCCTAGATGTACACCCCTAGCGTTTTTTTTGATTCGGTGTCAGGTTCCGTTGTCAGGGGTCAAAATGTGGGTTTTTTGCCCCATTTTAGTACCCTTCATGGAAGCAAGGTTATTTTTATCTGAACCATCGAATTTTTTTCTGTGGATGGTTTTATTTTATAGTAACATGATAGCTGCCTCTTTTTTGTTTTTTTCGATTAAGGCTCCGGTTCTCGATTTATGGGGTTTGAGTTACGTGGGTATGGCACCCTCATGGTTTCTCGTCCCAAAATTAAATAAGTTGTTCTGACCTCCTGGGCGGCTGAAAAGTTTCACTTTGGGGGTTTTCGGGTATGGGAAACTCATTGCCGGTGCTGGTTTTGCCCTGCGACCCATGGTTCCTTGGGTACTGGGGTATGACGCACCATGGTTCGGGGTCAGAGATCAAAATGAGGGTTTTTAGAACCCTTCACGGAAGCAAGGTCATTTTATCTTAACATTAAAATTTCTTTCTCTGGTTGGTTTTATTTCATAGTAAAATGATAAATGCCGATGCCTCTTTTTTGGATTAAGGCCCCGGTTTTGGAGTTATTGGGTTTGAGGTATGGCACCCTCATGGTTCCTCGTCCCAAAATTACAAAATTTGTTGTGACGTACTGGGCGGCTGAAAAGTTTCACTTGGGGGTTTTCGGGCATGGGAAACTCATTGCCGTTATTGGTTTTACTCTGCGACACATGGGTACAAGGGTATGGTTCCCTTATGTTCGGGAACCATACCCTTGTACCCATGTTTTTACACCATTTTAGTACCCTTCACGGAAGCAAGATTATTTTTATCGTAGCTTTCGACTTTTTTATTTGGTTGGTTTTATTTCACAGTAAAATGATAAATGCCGATGCCTCTTTTTTGAATTAAGGCTTCGGTTTTGGAGTTATGGGTTTCGAGTTATGACTCAATTCATGGTTCCTCGACCCAAAATTTGAAAAGTTTTCCTTGAGGGTTTTTGGGCATGGAAACTCAATACCGGTGTTAGATTTGTTCCAACTGCTGCGGTATTGTGTGATATCCACATACAGCATATCGTCGTATGCTATCGAGAGCTGATTGGCTGTGCATGCAAAAGGCGTAGGTGTACCTATGCTTCACTACGTTCTGCAATCTCGATAGAGTTACTGGAGAATAGCAGTTGTGACATTACATCGTTACGTTGAGGCTCTATGGATGTTGCCCTTAGCTCTGGCCAGGACATCATCGTCGATATTGCCCACGACCGTGTTCAATGGCAACAAATCATATGGGCGCAGCCTTAGCTGATGATCCTCCAGGGCTTTCAGTTCAGCATTAGCTCCAGACTTGTCAGGTTGCTCATATCTTATGAGCAAGGTGTATAATGTGGAAATTTATGAAGGAACACGCCACACGGTCATACTCATACAGTCCACTTTATCCGGTGGTGTGGTCGTTCTTCAGCTTACAAGGTACTCCGGGGTACCTTACAAGGCATCACGGGGTACCTTACAAGGTTCTCCGGGGGAGTTAAATTCACCTCTAAACCATTGGGTTGGCGGCACATCGTGGTCAGCTACCAAAAAACCTTGGAGAATACCCCCTGACATTCTTGGGGAAAGGAGTATGATGAAGGACCGCATCACCGCATAAGTGAACTACACGAGTACGATCGAGATCTTCGAAGAAATTTCATGATTGCCTCTTGATATGCTTAAGAGCTGCATTGGGAATGCTGTACGCAATTCTGGATCTAGCTTGCTTTTTTGTACTACGCCAGTGATGTTTTGTATTTTCTGAATATGGTTTTAAAATTTACCCCTCTCGACATATTCTGATTTAACTACCGTTTTGTTAGCATAAAAATTATAAAACTAGCTTATGTTCTATGTACCATCGTTATAGCATATAATAATGATGGTAAACAAGTTTTCTTCTTCGAATTGATGTTTTTGCTTCGGACGCAATGTTGTTTTCCGCGTAATGGTGTGAATGGCAATGAATTGTAATAATGGCGACTGGCGTTAAAATGGCCTAGATTTGTTACTTGCTTGAAATACTCCACCAACTTAAATGATATTTTATTTAGTCCCCGATCGGGCGGCTGTTTACCCTATAATTTGTGTTTGGTTTGGTAAGTAGTAGACGAAGACACTATGCAACTAGGTAGTTGTTGCAAACACTGCACCGAACTAACGAACGAATAACTGCATTATTTTCATTCAATGATATTTTATTTAGTCCCCGATCGGGCGGCTGTTTAACCTATAATTTGTGTTTGGTTTGGTAAGTAGAAGACGAGGACACTCTGCAATTACGTAGTTGTTGCAAACACTGCACCGAACTAACGAACGAATAACTGCATTATTTTCATTCAATGATATTTTATTTAGTCCGCGATCGGGCGGCTGTTTAACCTATAATTTGTGTTTGGTTTGGTAAGTAGAAGGCGAGGACACTCTGCAATCAGGTAGTTTTTGCAAACGCTGCACCGAACTAGATGGCCTAGATTTGTTACTTGCTTGAAATACTCCACCAACTTAAAAGATATTTTATTTAGTCCCCGATCGGGCGGCTGTTTACCCTATAAGTTGTGTTTGGTTTGTAGAGTAGAAGACGAAGACACACTGCAACTAGGTAGTTGTTGCAAACACTGCACCGAACTAACGAACGAATAACTGCATTATTTTCATTCAATGATATTTTATTTAGTCCCCGATCGGGCGGCTGTTTAACCTATAATTTGTGTTTGGTTTGGTAAGTAGAAGACGAGGACACTCTGCAATTACGTAGTTGTTGCAAACACTGCACCGAACTAACGAACGAATAACTGCATTATTTTCATTCAATGATATTTTATTTAGTCCGCGATCGGGCGGCTGTTTAACCTATAATTTGTGTTTGGTTTGGTAAGTAGAAGGCGAGGACACTCTGCAATCAGGTAGTTTTTGCAAACGCTGCACCGAACTAGATGGCCTAGATTTGTTACTTGCTTGAAATACTCCACCAACTTAAAAGATATTTTATTTAGTACCCGATCGGGCGGCTGTTTACCCTATAAGTTGTGTTTGGTTTGTAGAGTAGAAGACGAATACACACTGCAACTAGGTAGTTGTTGCAAACACTGCACCGAACTAACGAACGAATAACTGCATTATTTTCATTCAATGCTACTTAATGTAAGCTTTCCGACGGTATTTCTTTTTTTCTGGCGACAATGCAGTGTGTTAGTGTAGTGCACACAATAGATTAGCTAAAGCCTGTGTTTAGAAAGATTGGTTGGTGACCAAATAACAATAGACAGTAGTTTGCAGCGCTAAACAACAACGACAATATGTTAATAATAGTAATAATAATCATCTGTGGTATTATGTTACATTAACGCATTATAATGTACGTTTATACTTCAATAGTGCAAGTATTTATTGTGGAAAACAGTCTGAACTTTTTTCGGGGGAACGTATGGATATGTGTTTTCGTTTTCCGTCCCAATTATTGAGGGTTTGGTCTCTGTTTTTACGACGGTGTTGCACAGTGGCCCTGCTATCATTTTCTGCTGAGGGAGAGGAAGCTGTTAGTTATACGTAACGAGATAAAATGCATAAATGTCGTAGAAGGGGTTATATTAATAAGTATATACTAAAATTGACAAA
Organism: Trileptium ribeirensis; assembly: GCA_030248225.1. Lineage (NCBI taxonomy): Eukaryota > Metazoa > Nematoda > Enoplea > Enoplida > Thoracostomopsidae > Trileptium > Trileptium ribeirensis. The sequence goes on along the minus strand of JASANE010005206.1, from coordinate 7,642 downwards.
CCTCTCCGTTTTTTTTGGTAATGGTTCCTGTGGCGGCCCGTGTTCAGTGAATGAATGGTAAATTTTAAGTGGGTTTCTTTTACACTGCTGAATAAAGTTTCATGTTCGCATTGAGAGTCCAGTATTGTTCGCTTCGGTATAAATTTTTGCAAACGCTGGATGTAGGTGCCTTTGTGCGAAATATGCATGGGATTAGTTGGAACGAAATGTTTCCGAGTTCATTTTATAACAGGTCCAGCGAGGGGCCAAAATTTTGTTCGAATTGAGCTGAAACAGGAAGACGTGTATGTTTTTGAAATTGTTCATTGGAAAAAGCAGATAAGACAACGATTTTATACACATAAAAAGGTACGTATTGTACACTAAACAGAAGTTGGCTATTGTAGCAAAAGCTGTTTTTTTCTTATCTGATGATTTGGTCAGGTGCATTGTTTGTCGGGACAGGGGGTATATATAGGGGTGGTCTTGCCACTTGGGTACCCCACAGTTTGCAAATTGCAATTTTTTTTTCAATTTGCAACTGTCAGATTACATCTATCCTATCGGCGCAAATTCGTCCAATAATTCGGTGGCCCAGTATCTATTCTCGGGATACAAGTAAAAATTTTAAGTGTGGTTTGCAAAATACTGGGGTGAGGCCTGTGCCCCCCCCCGGGATTTGCGACTATGGTGTCGATTCTCAGAATATATGGGTGTGCCTCTCTCAGCGAAAATTTTGTGGACAGGCTTCTAGTTAGATGTTCGACGCGGAGGCTTCTAGTCAGATGTTCGACGCGGATGCTTCTAGTCAGATGTTCGACGCGGAGGCTTCTAGTCAGATGTTCGACGCGGAGGCTTCTAGTCAGATGTTCGACGCAGAGGCTTCTAATCAGACGTTTCGACTCAACGGCTTCTAGTCAGATGTTTGACGCGGAGGCGTCTAGTCAGATGTTCTGACACGGAGGCTTCTAATCAGATGTTCGACGCGGAGGCTTCTAGTCAGATGTTCGACGCGGAGGCTTCTGGTCAGATGTTCGACGCAGTAGGCTTCTAGTCAGATGTTCGACGCAGAGGCTTCTAGTCAGACGTTCGATGCAACGGCTTTCTAGCTAGATGTTCGATGCGAAGTCGTTCTAAAACAGGTTTAAGCAATTCCTAAACTTTCCACAGACATGTAATGCCGCGAGATTGTGGCCGATGAGACTGGGAGCCGTGCGTACATGCTTTTAATTCATTCTTCGGGACATCAAAATTTTTAACTTATGTATGTCATAGCGTTAACTGTTGAATTTTTCTGATTTAAATTATACATATTGAAATTATTAATATATTTTTCTATAAATTATTCAATACAGATAATGCTAATTTATATATACTTATATTTTTTTAAATTCTGCATATACCTGAAACCGCGAAAACTACAAAAAAATTGTCGACGTAGGCGTATCAGTTCATACACAATATGTAGGCAGTCAAGTTATATGGTTACCCTACTTAAGTGGACATGCCGTAGTTGCAGCGGAGCCGACACGATCCGTAAAATGCGTACTGCTAGCGCGATATTGCAGAAATTTAGGTTTTGCTACGGAAAATATTTTATTTGTGTGTCGCGGTCTACGCGTGTGCTGCCCACGCCTCACTCCTTTCCTCCTTCGACCGACCACAAAACATGTGGCACATAACCTGAAAGCAGAAATGCTGATGGTCAAGATTGATAATATATGTATAATTATGTCTGTCCAATGAGTAACCGGAGGTTCGGTTAGGGCAATAAACTGGGAGCATGTCAAGCTTACCCCTCAAATAATTATATGCTTTCTCTCCAAGCGTAAGGCGGGCCTTTCTCTAAGCTTTGTCCGGACCCACAAGTAAGCCATTAATTTTTGCCCCATGGTACTTATGTTAAGACCAACTCCTCTGCTATAGTGGGATTTGACATGACCCATAAACAAAACCACACTATGCCCGGAAGGTGTGTTAAAATTTTATTTAAATGTTTGTACATTGCTCCAGTGGGGTGGTCGAAACACGGATATATATTCATTGTGACCCAGTTTACACAGATATGAATAAACGGTTGTCATTGTTATTGTGCTAGCGAACGCTCAATCCATTTTGATCGATAAATAAGGAAATTATCCAAATAGTTTTGCTTTCTGAGCCTATTCACAGCCACCGAAAGCTAATAATGTCAAGACATTACGGATTTGCTGTTTGTATAGGTATACATATCGCAAGTGCTCAAGTTCCGTCGGAATAGGAGGGTACTTGGTCTCGGCGGATGGAGAGGGGGTAGGCAAGGGAATAACCAAAAATTTTTCCCGTCTCTCCAATTTCTCCCAAAAATATTTTTGGAACTTACATTTATTTACCGTAGAACTTAAATTTATAATATTCGTACTTATATATATATATATATATATATGTTATTGCGCCCGTAAAATGGTATATACATAATTGTCCGTAGCAGTAACCATTGGTAGAATTTCAGTTGCTAATGTAACCGAGATGCGTTGTAATAGTAAACCTTATGCGTTTATATACTGCAATATTTATTTAAAGTTCAACGACCAACTGAAATGAAGATAATGGGGGCTGCAGTGCCAGTAGTCCCTTTTGTAAGGACCTTCATAAATACACATATATGCACGTTTTTATCCATGGGATGTGTGCATAATATATATTATGTACTTATAAATATGTATATATTATATGCATAACAGACATAAAACCGATAAATATAAAACTCTCAATATTCATGCGCTTATGTGCATGAATAGATTTAAATTTGTGCGACTATTAAATGTGTAATATATACTTTTACTATGTTGGCTATCTAGCAACTAAATCTTTGATTTTGCCTTAAGATAAGGCATATCCTCTTAAAATTTAACAATATTTAACATTAAAATAGTTTAAGATATACTTGTGTAGTTTTTGTATACATATATATAAAATATTTCTATCGTGTGCTCTATGCCCCGTAATCATAACAGTGGCCACTACTAATGGTTGTCGTCGATGATTAGAGGCGACGACCGTGATTTTAACGAGCTCGGTTCTTCTTGAATCGTGTTAGGTTCAACTATCGCAGGAGACAAATTTTAGGCTTTTGCTCGGTTTTGGTAAACATGCCTGGCTCTGCTCTTCCCAGACTGCTCTTAGCTTCCTAATGATAATAATTTGCGGATTTAGTTTCAATAGAGGCAATATTGAAACCGCCAAACGAACTATATATAGTTGCTTATATAGTTTCTTAAGATAACAACCTGAGTTAATCCCCGGGACTGTTCTTGCTGTTGGCCGCTGTTCTAATTATGTTTTTTATTTTGGAAAATAGCTTTTGAGAGCAGATTACAGCCTTTCAACATGTACTGGACTCGGCTCTTCAGACCCTGCTCTGTTGCTAGAGCCGAATCAACAGCCTAAATTCTCATCTCTGGTGACGACTGAAATACTTAATTGTTGTATAAATAGAAACAGCCATAAAATTTGCTGCTAACAGACGATATACGACCAAATCAGTTTTAACGAAGCAGTTCACAATGTGAGATGTTATCATTAAATTGACGCCATTTGGCATGAAAGGATAAGGTACGGTGAAGTTCGCAAAACCTGTATAAATATAATTTATATATATAGTTCGCATTTTGTACTTACATAACTTCTTTGAGTTTTGCTATTCACAAACCCACATTAGGCGTGCTGTAAACTTCGGTACGCATATCATTGAAGATGTTTACTGTGATTTATGAAATATATATGTTACATTTTCCAGTAAAAATATATCTTGAATGTGTATTATGTTCTGCTTACGAATGATTCTTTTGATCATTGATTGAAATGGGGCTAAATTAAACCTGAGCGGCGCAATTGTAATGCATTCGCCGATCGTCATATACTGAGCATATGTTTTAGTCAGAGCTGCAGCTTAGATCCCTATTAGGCGCGTGTACATTTTACCTGAGTGCACCTGGATTCTGCTCTTTTGTCAAGTCAGTTCTCGATTGTAAAAGCTATGAACGTGAACAAGTAGCGATTTTCTCTTACATAATAACAATTTCCGGTGCAGCGCCGTATAGTTGCCCTTCGCGACCACCGTTTTGCGATTTATCATCGCATTTTGCTGACAGCTTAATGAAAATGTGATTACCAATCTCGTTTTTCTGCTACATTATAATACACAAATAGACCCCGAATATTGCTGTATGATTTAATGAACGCGGACAATAATGTGCTTGTGTACTAGGACCAGTTCTGGCTCTGAGGGATCCCAGCTGCACCACTTATTCTCTTTAGCGTGGTGCCCCTAACAACCCCGACTTCCACGACTCCCCGGTGATCTATGCGATGACTTAAGGAAACCGCTTAGCTTGGCAGGCTGCCGGGCGGGTTAACCAGGGTGTCCGGCCTGGCCCCATATTGGCCCACGTGTCTAGCCGAGGAAGGTCCCCGAGGGAGAGTCTTACCTTAAGGCCTGCCACAGCAAATAAAGCTTACTCGCCTTTCCCTCATACTCCACTTTATCCCCTAAAGCGGGGGTTCTCTGATCCTAGTATAGCGTTGGCGAGATTGTCCATTGGGGCGTCCCTACGCACTGTGGGTCGCTTTCTAACCTTACAGCGTTGGACAACTGGCCCCTAAGTCTAGACTATAAGCACGCGATGATCCTAAAGGTCCTAGGAGAAGTAGATTCTCTATATTTTTTTGATTACTGGTGACAACGCAGAGGGCACTGAGGCGAGGGTCCCATTCCTTTGAATGTTCACCTATGATTACTAGTAGTTATCTGTTGGGAGGTGGGTAACGCAGAGCGACAATTACTATGAGAGCGCTGGCAGCGGCACCGTTCCAGGCGGTTAAAGCAAAACATGAAGTAGTATGCTGTGTGCCAAGGCGTGCTGGCCTGGGGCTGAAAAACAGATATAACAGGAGAGCTTGCGTTCGCGAATTGACTCGACGGGCGTGGGGCAAATGACTTGCTTGTTTGCTATAGGACTAGAACTTAACTAGGTTCAGGCTCCGGGGGGGCATGTTGAAGCTGATTTCTAAAATTCCGATCGGGGTCAAAGCTAAACAAAACTAACTGCTTCGGAAAGTTACACACGGTTCAATTGATTTACTATTAAATCCGAAATTTTGTAATTTTTGCACACTTCAAAACGTCACCCAATCGGGGTGTATGACAAGCTATTTACAACATTCATAGTACGAAAAATTCTCTATGTCAGATACTCTGCAAGATATCGTAATACAATTGTTATATCCCTAACGAACCAAATAGCCTCAGTCAATACTTGATCGAGCAGGGCTCGTCAATTTAATTTTCTTACCCATGAAAACTGTCCTCCTTTTTCTAAAAAACAAAAGCGTGAATTACCTAGTGATCAACAACATTTGTCCTTTACCCCTTGAAAACTCCGGATGAAAAAAAACAGAACTGGGCGTCCACCGTTTCGAGCACTTGCGACAGCGGCTGGAGCCGCCTGGGAACGATCCGACTACTCCGAAGCTCGCTCCCAGAGGGCTCCGGGAGTGGGTGCCGACGCGGCTTCTCCCCGTAGTTGCACGGTTAGAAAACTCACATCCCATCAAAGATTAACGACGACTTAGCTCAGCGCCAGCTCCAGCCCCTCGTTTTGTAGCTATGTTTGGAACATTTATGAAGTCAACAAGTTATCGGTTTGTCGCCATAACAGATATGCATGCACTGTGAACACACGAGCCATAAGACAATAAATTACCAAATTTTAAATTATATATAATGCAATTTGCAGCTTTTTTGACCCGAAGCATGTGTTTTAGAACCTATGTTTCCTACCTTAGTAGTTGTTACAATAAAATTAATACTATTATATACCTTAATCACACATCTTATAACATGCATTCCGAAAATTTGAACCAAATAGTGCCAAACAGTCATGAGTTGTACAAGGCAGTAGCCGTAGACCCAATGCTGTGCTGCCAAATAGCTAGGTCTTGTGCGCTTATTATTTAGTAAAGTCTTTCTTATGGTTTTGTATCATATCTTCGATGCCTCGTGCAAAATTCTGTGCTATTAAAATTTAAGTACAGAATCATGTACTATTTTTTACAATGCCTACTATGCCTAAGCCAAAATTCTGTACTGTACTGCCAAACAGTCACTAGTTGTAGGACGCAGTAGCCACAGCCACGATGTTAAGCCGTCAAATAGCTAGATCTTGAGCTCTTATTATCTTATTCTTATAGTTATTCTTATAGTTATTTTTATAGTTATTTCTTATAGTTATTCTTATAGTTATTCTTGTGATTTCTTATAGTTATAGTTATTTCTTATAGTTGTTCTTATAGTTATTCTTGTGATTTTTAACTTAGTTTCTATGCCTCGTACAAAATGCCGTACTGTTAAAATTTGAACTAAATCAATTTTTTTGCAATCATTTTAGAAACTACAACATCATAATTTCTTTAACCATGTTGGCTTAAAAATGAGCGTTACTTAATTATTGCTCTATTTATTGCGTTAACTAGATAACCCTATGATCTATCTTTCTGCTGAATTATTTTGTTCAGCAATGCCGTTAAAGAATAACAGATTTTAGTACTGTAGTTATCAAACTCGAAAGTTTTCTTGGAAATGGGGATAATTTCATGAAAATAAATGTTTAAACTTCTGTGTGTACATGGAAAAATTCGTTGCTCTATAGCACGCACAGCGGTTGTGAACTATTAATAAATTAGACGCAACAATGAAAGGTTTTAATCATAAACATATTTGTTGAGGTTTGTGAAGTGAACCAAACATTGAACTAGATGCTACTCTGAGACCGTTGAGTTAACAACATTACTTGTTACGTTGTTTTTTTTTGTAATTTTGTGTAGTTATAGCCCTACATTGGTCCAAAAAAGCCATGATGAAGTCAGATATATATGAGGTTATTTTACCTTCAAACAGCTATTTTAATCCTGTTTCGTGTACACTTTACTGTGATTATACATATGCTTCAAAAGATATGCGTTTCAAAAAATAAACAAAATTTCGTTTTTAATAATTTTATGCTATAATAATGTCGGCCCATGTCACGTTTAGGGGCGGACGTTATATTGTTAGAAAAAAAGAACAGCTAAGTGCAGAGAGTTTGGGGAGATCAGCAAGCCGACTTAGTCTTAGGCTTGGGCTAAGTAGATAGGTCACATAGAAACTTTAGCTTAGGCTATGTATAAGGCGTACGCTTACTATATGGAGAGCGACATACTATGCATTTCACTTCATCACCTAAAATATACAATATAACTTCGATATACCTCATTCGCCGAATAATGCCATACTAATGCGGTTTGCAAGTGAAACAGTACCGTAAATGTAGCTATATAATGTATAGATTCGTTATAAGTTACTGAACAAATTATAAGTTGCCAGTTCTTGTATCTGTAAGCAAACTGAGCTACAAAGTGAAAGATATATTCATTTGCGTAAACAGCTTGGGCCTATTTAATTTGCAAAACGTGAGGGAATTGATATCTATAAGTTTGATAAAACTTTCTTAGGGGCATAAATACTTAGTCGAAAAACATGATAGATTATATATTAATTTTGACAGGTGATATTAGGATAGATACTAACAAGGTTTTCGTATATTTGTCCGTTTTGACACATTATCACCTGGCAGTTACAGTTAAA
>JASANE010005205.1:0-44132 GCA_030248225.1 Trileptium ribeirensis | reverse complement strand
CTTTACTACACATATGTTTGTTAGGAAAACTTGTTCTGTAGGAAACTTGAAGTTATTGGTTTATATGATTCTTAGAGAAAATAATAGATAGAAGGTAATTTTCTGATCAGTGGTCAGGGACACTGCTTAGGCAAGTGATAAGTTTTGGACAAACAGTGCCCGTCAGTTAGATCATAATGATGATAACTTTCTAATCCAGAATGTTATAAATGAGACACATTGTGATGTTGTTCGTAAAGTTTCAATAAATACAGTTCATTGCCAAGAAAGCAGTTTCTAGCTGCGTTGCAGATAACGTTAGTCTAATTTCCAGATCAGCACCTATTTACCAAGTTTACAAGCGCACTGGCGGGTGCTTGACGCAATTTAATGTCAGCCAAGCATACCCTGTAGTACTTCTGCGTAAGCCATACTCTGTTACCGAGTTGGACCGGTTTAATTTAAGCGTATCCTACAGACTTCTGGATGTGTAAAAAAGCTGCTAACAGCATTGATCTTAAGCTTTTGATTTAACAAACTCCTGCAGGTTATTATGAAAAAATTCCTGCTCAAATTATATGCCCTGCTTACGTAATCCTTTCTTTTGCTTGGTTGTATTGGAGCTGTGATCATTGTATAATATATATTACATATGTTTGGATTACAGGATAAAGCAAAAAACGAGAAAAATCTTTAATAAAATTTTTAAATTTGAATTTTGATTCTATTGATGGCTTTTGCCCGTGTCTTCTGGAGGATTATTTTTGCTGGGGGAGTTAAACGGAATTCCCGTTATTCATTTATAAAGTATTGTTAAAAAAAAGATTGTGAGGTACATCGTGAAAAAAAAATATCCTGTGTGTAAAGGAATACGTGTGGTTTTTAATTTAGTGGATTAGTGGATAGATGTGATAAATTAGTGTTTAAAAATTTTGATGAACATAGCTTATTTTTATGGTTAAATATTTAATTTAATATGTATACTCAATTGAATGTGTTGTTGAGAAAGTAATAACCTGTTGACCTTCGAACCACAGCTCAAAATAGTTTTCTATGCTTATATGCTTATTCGCCGGTTACTCCGTGTTGTCTACTGTGTTATGTCGCGATGGATTTGATTGTGATATGTGTGCTGTTGATGCATCTGACACTGGGTTTCAAATGTGGCGACTTATTGGGGTCGTAATTACGGTCACACTAGGTGGTTTGGAATTGCTGGCATTGGTACTTCGTATTGTTGGTACGACAATATATGGGGTGATGATGGACCTATGTTGAAAACCGATCATTGATATAGCTGACAATTACACAACCTGTATGGATTGTAAATGCTACCAATATTAAATAACGTATGAATAATGTTGTCGATGAACAAAAATATATACGTTAGTAAAAGGTATTTCATAACAGTGATTTATGAACTATAGACAATCCGTAAAAACTACAGAATTTAACAATGGTTATTGCATAATTAATATTGCTAAGTATACGTAACTGAACGAAAGACGTACAACATTACATTTTTCATTATACTAAATTCTCAAATAATATGGTCTAATTATTAGTCTCTGAAATCGCCGTCGAACCACATGCCAAAACGGTGACCGGGTAAATTGAAACTAGCCGCAAAAGTTATATGTAGCGGTGTATATACCAAACATAAGTGCCAACGAAGCATTGCGTGAAAATAACATGTTATCATATGACATCGTATATATTGTAACAGCCCAAATTATTTGGAAATTATAAAACAGGCCGGAAACGGACTTTAAAAAGACGATTTTGTAAATGAAGACCGCTGCAAGGCGGTGGAGCGTGATCCGGATACAAAGTGTTGTATGTGCATCTTATGATTGTAAAAATCAATCGCTCGGATAATAATGTAATTGCTTTATCACGCCCAACCGGTCCTGGTCGGGGAACGTATAGCCCCATCTCGTTATGTTAAGGGATTTCGTAGAAATTCAAGTGATAATCCTAAGTGAAATTTCCAGCGGATGTAGCTTGTCGCACTTGTGGTACCAGCTTGGGCTAATCGTGTATTTTTGTTTAATTATGGAAAATTATTTTGTGCCTTGTGTTCGCGACTTTGATATGCGCACCCGAACCAGCCCTGCGGCATAGGTCAGACAACGTAGACAACAAGACCATGGTTTTTATTTAATATTCTATTTAGGCCTCGAAAACTGGTCCCGGTGCGTATCCGTATTTGAATTTTCTTCGCTATATATAATTATCGTGCTTGTTATCTTTGCCATGTATACAACACATATATAGTTAAAATAGGGTGAATGCCTATTATAGAAATTTTCGGCCTTAAAACGCGTCAAAAAGACCAATTGACAAAGTCTATTGCCAGTCACTCGTTAAGGTCCTAAAACGTGTATACATGCCGGTTCATGAGTAACGTGTGCGCGCTCAGGAACCTTATTTTGAGCGTATGAATGTCCCCTTTTCAATCGTTTGAAAATCTATTTTAGCATATTTTGATTTGACCAATTTTTGAGTCCAAGCGCTTTAAATGGGTCCTCCCCTATAAGCTCGATCGAAATCCGGGACTTCGACTCTCGCGGATTCCCCAGGATCCTATAAAAAACTTAGGATCATTAATATTCTCACATTTTGAGCGTGAAACGATCTCTAGCAGGCCAACTACTAGACCAACCTCGCTTCCGGTCGCCTACTCCTATTCATCGATCCATCTTTAATTTTATTCGGTATTCGTTGAGCATCCGCATTCTACTCCAATATATGTTGCTGCTCGCAAATTTCCTCGCCAACCAGCGCGAGGTAGTCTCGCGATAATAAATAGCCTTGTTAGTTTTGCAGCTATTGCTGACCAGCTGCAAGATCCTGGTCATTATGGTCGCTTCTAATATCCAATATTGTCTTTGTTGTTGCCGATATTAATACCATTGCTGTCTTTGTTTTTGGAGGGGTGCTGCATTAAGGCGTATAGTGACAGTTTGTGAAGTCGCAGATGCTTTCTTTGTATAGACGCACATTTATAGTTTGATATATTTTGAAAAGTTGTGTAGTTTTTGAGGACAACTAGGGAAAAATTTACGAGGGGGGTGGACCCGAGGGTATAAAAAAGTTGTAATGGTGCGGTATTGGGACCAGTTGAAGATGTTTGAGCAGAGTGGTTGTCGCTCTGGTATCGTCGATCGGTGCGGTTCGTTTCTTTTGTAGTTTATTAATTCGGTTTCGTTTCTTGCAGATTTCGAGTTTTTTTCGTCTGTTTTAAGCCCGGGTAGGATTTATGGCCATGCAGCATGGGGGTGGTGGAGGGGAGGCTATGTCTGTCCTGTTGTTTTTGTAATTTTGGAAATGGTATGTGATACGTTCGACGACTCGCTGGCCATACTTCAGACTGGTTTCACCTAGCTTTCCCAGTGTGTCCGAAGAAGCATAGGCAAAGTTGGAGAGGTTAAGCACTACTTTTATTGTTTATGTTCGTTCACACTTATTTTATGCTCAACTTTTTGACATCAGAGGAGTTTGAGCAGAGGAGCTAGGAAAGAGTGGATGATGGCTGGTGGAAGTTGAAATGAAACCATGAACATTTTGTTAAATTAAAACACTCCCGAAGGATTAATTTGACACAAGTGCAGGCTCCTTGACCCTCGAAAATAACAATGAAGTACGTACTTAAAACGTGCGGCGCGTAAAGGAGTGCTTCTCTCGGATTTTTTTAGTTTACCCACTGCGGAAGTGGCATTTTCGAGTCGATATATGACCGTACACGAAACGACCCAAAACGGGTGGTTGACGTGTGTATATTGCCCTGCTAACCCTCGGATAAACGTCGGTAAACTTCTCCAACCGTAGTTGTACAGCAAACTATTGATAAATAGGCACCCCTCACCAGTCCTCAGTTCGGATCGTTACACGTCGGCATTTGGTAATTACATATATGACGTTAACGTCAAAGAGCAGTAAAAGAGTACTCATGTTTAGAGGTACATATCTAATATTGGAGAACATCCGAAAACGTGTATAAGCTTTATTCGTGTAGTACATTGAGGTAAAACTTCTGAAATGGAGCAGTTCGATGGCCATGGAATTAGGGGCAATTCAGTAACTAATTGTTTCAGAAAATTATTATTGCTGGTGGAGAATTTCGACATTTTACGCTGGCATACTAATCCCTGAAAGTGGCTATGACGTGCATCCTTAAACGTGCAGCGTGTATAGGCGTATATATCTCTCTGCGACGTTTCCCAGCGTTTGGTCTACTAAGTGAAATGCCCCTTTGCTTTTGGACATGTCGAATCGATTCGTTGCTTTACACAATATCACTTTGACCCATTGCTCAGCCGGAGTAACTCTACCAGCTCATTTCCTCTTGACTATCCATAAATTTTGCTCTACCTCCAGCAAATGGTGGTGATTTTAAGGAGTAAAATTCACAACACAGTACCCTTTGCTGATCGTGGAATTGGTTTCTTGATAGGCTATGTTTTCTGGAGAAGGCGTGAAGTGTTGTGGACACTCGTAATCAAGCGCGTGGACAACTTTTGAAACCATGGTGAAAGAGAACAGGACGAGGATGTGTCGACAGTCGGAGCGGTGACGGACTATAAAGCTTAAGTGAAATTTAACGTAGCTGGAGGAATTTTTCGATTGTTGGTGCGGGCTCTTCGTTCTTATAAATTGCTCGGACGTGTTAGCTTAAAACGTGGGTCACGTAAAAAGACACGTTTTTCTGAATTCACTCCGTTTGTTCAGGATGTGCAGAACAGGATCTCTTTGTGTCTGACGGGTGTTGAATTGATTCGCCGCCAGCCACAAAGCGACTCGAAAATTGCTTATCTAGGTATCCCCACTACACTTGTGCATCGCGGTAAATTTTGTTGTGTTTACTCATAACATCGATATTTTCCTGTCAGCAGAACCCTGTGGGCTGTCGATACGGTTCTGCGCTTTGGAAACTTCTTCGACGAGATATATCAATGTCAGAGAGAGACCTAGTTCGCAAAGATTAAGTTGTTATCATTAACCACTGAGCTGTAAAATTTGGGTGCTGAAAGTAGTAGTCGAAATTGTCAACTTGTCGATAAGCTTGTCTCAGATTCGGCTGGCAGTCTGTCTCTATTTCGAGCCTCGAAATTTCCTCGTTAACCTGAGAACTAGTTAGAGCATTCAGTTCCATGAAGGTTCGGATTTAAGACAAGAGGCTGCATCGAAATCCCTCGTTGCGTTTGAGACGCATATCTTGGTGCGATAAGCCATCATTTGAACTCATGCATTGTTTTAAATAAAATAATCTTACAATGTCCGTAATCATCTATAGGTTTTGCCTATATACCATGATATCAACATGTTTTTGCCGCCCTAGTGGGGTTCAATATATATTTGAGGTGTGCAGTGACTTAATCGAAGTGATAACCAGTAAGGAATACACATTAAGTTCTCAGGGAAGTGCAGAACTTTACAGTGAAAGTCTCCTTAGTGATTCGGAGTGTCAACTTTACTGGCAGAAAGAGGACTTACAAAATACGATACATCTTTCGAGTTCAAACTCTCCTGCGCGGCGGCATAACTACATGCTAAGCAAAAGAACATGAGCGACGGCGGCCGCTGCATTAGCCCTGGCTGGAGTGAACACGTCGATCAGCACGAGCGGCCGCATCAGAGTTTCGAGTAAGTCTCGGTGGTACGCAGTCGATATCGGTCTGCGTGTGGTCGACAGTTCTCTTTTATCAGCTTCTAGCAGATTCCGGCGTCGTTCCAACAGACGTTACTGGCAAACCTGCGTGTTTACGAAAGCCCACCAGGAACATAACGGGGTGGAGTCTTAGTCACGATGCACTTCGACGTCCCTGCGTCGCGTTCCAAAACACTCCATGTAGCTGCGAACCAAAGAAGACCATAGAGTTATAAGATTGAACCACCAAAATAAATAAACCAATGCTTGTAAATTCCTGCGGTTTTGGTACCTCAACGTCTACCAAACTCCACATAGCTCACGCATGCCATCAACCATAGTAGGATTCATAACAGCAATCAACGCGTGTTTTCTGTTTGAGTATCAGCCTCACCAGCGTTGAGAGCTCCTGATAGCGCAATTTTATGAACGTCCGCACGCGACGCAAGCGCAGGCTTCACACTAAGATATCAATATTACTAAGATTGAAAAAACACTGGAGTTAACGCATGAAAGTCCTCCACGATAATGAAATCTCAGATTCACTAGGAATGATTTTTTTATACACCCACATAAGTTCTCAGAAACTCATCATCACTAAGTTCAGAGGAACTCATCAAAAAGACACACACAGCGCGGAAAGAAATACACTGAGCCGCAATGAATATAGGTTCCGGAACGTCTAGGACAACAAGGAAAGGCGGGTAACCTTACTACCTATGAACAGGTTGAATGGTTGACACTCCCTCGAGAGACCGTCATACCACTGACACTTGGGCCAAAATGGGGCCAGTTCGAACACCCTTGTAATCCCGCTGGCGGCCTGCTAAGTTACCGCCTCCCTTGGTCAGCTGTAAGTTCACCGGGGAGCGGTCTTGGTATTCTATTTCTGTAATTATTGTTTTGTTTCATATATAATCCTATTCAACTTTTTCTTTTGTAACAATGCTATAGTTAACATACACATTTGCTTCCCGATAAGATTTTCAATCTTCATACCACCATCTCAAATATATTTGTATCTCAAGTCTGACTGTCTTGGGTTAAATTTATGTTTTTCTTCGAACTGATGCGACAAATTATAAACTGCTGTGATGTAACAACGGGACGCGGCTGCATGACGCAACTTCCAAACACCATGCCCATACCACCCCGGCTATCGTAACTCAAGGGCGGACCGTGAATCTTGAATGTTCTAATCCTATTCTTGGTCAGACCCAAGAAGCTACCGAGCTTAGCAGGCCGCAGGCGCGCTTCACGGGGCGTGTTCGAACCCCGCCCTATTGGTTGCGCACATGTCTAGTTTCTGGTGTGATTTCTGGGGTCCCCCAGGAAGGCTAGCAGCGACACCTGCTCACAGGTCATGGAGATTAGCCGCTATTCCCCATCTTTGACTCATCGGAAGTTGTTTAGTTCTATTAAGTGTGTTAGAAGCTGAAGGTAAAGATGAAAATTGCCCTAGAAAATTGAAGCTCAAGTTGTTTTGCCTAGTTCGTATCCTAATGTGCTCCGTGCTAGAGCATTGTAGCCTATGTGGCCACCACAGGGTTCCGACAAGCCCTGAAAGTTTGATGTCGGAAGGTCAATGGCGTGGCCTGCCTCTTTGAATAAATCCAGTTTTGAAGAACTGATAATTTGAACAGTGTGATTTCCGCTTAGCTGGGGCAAAGAGTATAGGTAATTCCTGGAGAACTTTTCGGTTTAGCGAATAGTGCGGGTTGAATTTACTGTTAGAGTACCCAAAATTTTATTCCTCGGTTCCAACGATTAAACAAAAATAACAGAAGGCCATGCATGTCAGTGCTTGGGACATTCTCGCCCATAAGCCGTGGCGGGCAGTGCCTGCTCGTCCGAGCGGACAAACCACAGAAAATCCCTATCGTCTCGGTATGAATTAAAGACTGTACTCGGTGCTCATGATACAAAGATAATTTGCATGATTAAGTTTGATTGATGGGACGAGTGTTTCTGAACGACTATCGGGGCGGACTAAGTGAATCGAATAGGGGAAGCCTAGTAGTAGCTCGCGGTGGTCGCTTAGGTTCGATAGGCTATGGGGCACAGGGCTAAAAAAGGGACAAAACGAGGATGGAGCGTGCAGGTACCCGGTCGTGCGCGGACTAGGGGCAGTTATCCTTGCTGCGTCTCAATGCTAGCGATCCTTCAGCTATGGGACGCACGAAGCAGGGGATCTAGAGTGCTTCAGAAAAATGCTCCTTAATGTACCATCTCCGACATGCGGTGATGGACATTAGACTAGGTTAAGGAAAAGAATGGAGACGGGGCTTGACTATGCGAGCTCTACTCTAGCAACACTAAAAATAGTACGGTCAGGTTGTTACTCGAAGTAAATCCGACGGTTTTGCCTACAGATTGATTCGCGCCGTCGTCTCAGGTAACTTGTCCTATCAACAGTACGACTGACCGAACGGGGAAGCGAGAGAAGAGGGGGTGGAATAATTCATCAAATTCAGAGCGGTGGGGGTTGGTCGTAGCGTGAAAATAGCTCTAGGCGATTTCCTGAACAATCTCTGGGACGCCCCCAGGGACGAGCCTCGTTATTTAGATTTGGTTCGACTCCGCGGCCGATTTTATAGGAGGTTCGGTGGGGGTACGTCACACAGGCGGTACGCGCCCTGCCGATCGGTTACCCGATCTCATTTCCTGACCTTAGGGTCGTTTCGGACAACGGGGGTGGAGGGCGGTCGGCCCTCGACGCGTCTGCGGCTTTTCTTTTCTCTTTGGTTGTTCTCTCTCTTTGCCTCTCCTTATCGACGATCTTGTCGTCCTAGTACACTACTGTATACAGTGTCTCAACTGCACTGTTGTACGGTTGAGTTATTATCGACTTAGTTGCCGATGTTTCTAAATCTCTATGGCTGAATGGTTAAGACATGTAATTCTGCAGCAGGCTTAATTTCCCCGTGCAGGATCGAATCTTCTACAGGGCAAAGCAGAGAGAGACACAAATAACACAAAAACATGACCGTACACAGTATATAGCCTAACGGGCAACTCAGGGTAAATAGTGAAATATGGATAAACTCAGCGATCAGCTCGCTTCAAAGAAAAATCGGGGTTTTGCACTCGCGAGCCATGGGGCCAAGATGGCCCAGGCGAGGGGTGGGTTTTTTATTGTCGGGGGTAATCTAAATATTTTATCTTGAAGACGGGAACACGACGAGTGTCTCCCGCAAGGGATACCGACAGAAAAATCCATGCTGGGCATGCGGTTGCTTTCTTTCAGCAACTGTTGTTTCGGGACGTTAGCACTGACGGGTGACCATGTAGCTTTATTACGGTGAACGCTCGTAAGTTTCACCTTTTTAATGGTATATTTCAGAGTGCACCAAAATGAGATTTTAATATCAAACTGTCCGTACGCGGTATTAACTGGGGCGAACAGAATTTTGGGACGGCTAGGGGTTTTGCTCCATGAGCCGATTATTGAGTTATCTTGGGAACGGGAGTATTGCCTTACTTTTTCGGTCAGCCGTCATGGGGAGATGGGTGCTTAGTTGAGATTCCTTCCTTATTTGCCTAAAGCTGGCGCAATGTTCCTGCAAGTTTTATTAATCCGGAGGCACCCAAACGCTATGTAACCAGAGCTCAATGAGTAAACCGAGACGATCCTTTACCAGCGTTCCTTGTGAACAGCAAACACCTTAATCTCAAGCTTCAATGCCTAGAATTTGTTAAATCTTTTGTATCCCAAATTTTCCTAACTCGTTCGGATGAATGAAATTTTGAGGGCTACGTAAAGCCCAACGGAGGTTACTCCTCCGTCCCTAATCTGCGTTTCTGTTCAAGCCCAAACACGGCATACGCGTTGAACAATCCACTACGCTACAAATTTGGAAACCATAAGAGCAAACCGTTAAACAAGTCCTTATTTCTTCGGCGTACACGTTCAAGAAGATTTTACCGTGGTTGGCTCAGGAATATTCGATAACCCTAACTCAAAAACAGCAATTCATGCAACGTCTGGACGAGAGGCGTCCGTTTTGATGTGCCCTACCTAAGACCACGGGGAATCAGCAGGACTTCGGCTTTATCACCTACAATTTGTTACCATCCGTGCTATCGCTCCACATGCCCAAAACGGGACTCGAATTTTTTGGAGGTTGTCCAGGAACCTATTAAACTGCCTATGAACGGCCTGTTACTGTTGCATCCGGGGAAACTAGACCCCCATAATCCGTGATGCTACTTACGAACGTTGATCGGGGGCAGCATCTGCTGGCCCCCTTCGCGAGACGGAAGATGTCTACGCGGATCCTCCATCGATCGAATCCCATTCCAAACACGTAAGCAGAAAACTACGAGAAAGCACGAAATAGAAAACAATTAATAATTAGAGTCAAGCGTCGGAGCCGCTCAATAGAGTCGACCGAACTCCGCGCTGCCGAAGTCGAACTGATTCCAAGATTGGACGCGTCGGTCGTAAGCTCGGAATTTTCGCCTCTAGTTAAGAATCGCAATTTCGTCGCCACCCAATCGTTGACGATTTCTTGACGCCCACTTTTTTAGGTTTCTTCTTTGGCGTCCAATTGGGGACACTTCCTTAAAATTTAAATCTGACAGCTACCGTAAGCCGTCGATGTCCTTAGGGAGAGTCGGCTTCAATCAACTTTGCCGACATCAAGTTTGAACCCTCCGAGTACTCGCAGGTCGACCATCTGTGACTTTTGCCCCGATTTTCTCATGTAATCCAAACTCTGAAGTCCCATTTTCCCGTAATTATCGCCGGATATTCAGCAAATCGGATCCTAAACTAACAACGTTCAACCGACTTCCGGTCCCCGCTTAATTTGAACCACTAACGATGACTTTTGGGTCACGCAATTTCCTTCTTCAGCCCCAATTGGCGTGACAATCTGCCCATCTTTCGATTGTTTGATCTTCCCAGCCCATCGCGACTCGACGGCTATTGACTCAGCCTTTGTGGTTTTCGTCGTGCCGCCCTCCTAATTAAGCAAAATTTGACTTGGAAGATGACCCTCCCTCATGATGACGCCTTAAAACATCAAGAAAAATCAAGCTTATTTGCAATTTTCATGCGACTGCCTAAGCTTCAACGTCTCGCCGGGGGGGGGGGGGGAACCGACGACGGGAATGCGCCTGTCTCAAGGCCAGAGACAGCGAAAACGCCACTGAGTTCTCAACCGGTCAGGAGCTCTGCTCCAAGGCCCCTAGGGCCCACGGGAGGGCACAAAGACACGATGCACTGATAACATACGACATTTTTATACGAAACGATTCACTGATACAACGAGGCACTGATAACATACGGCATTTTTATACGAAACGATTCATTGATACAACGATGCATTGATAACATACGGCATTTTTATACGAAACGATTCATTGATGAAATATAGCATTCTGATTCGAAACGGTTCGGTGATAAAGTGCGACGTTTTATACCTAAACGTGACCCATGTGCCAGCGCGTCCCAACACAATTTGTGCGAGAATCATGAAAAACACTCGTAACGGGGCGGGAACGGTCCTGTTACACCTCTTATATGTCTAAATGGAAATTTTCGGACTTAGTTATACGGGTTGCGAGTAAATTTACACCTGCCTAAGATCTGTGTGCAAAGAAGTAGCCTGTACTGAGGTCTCGTCACTTAAGACCCCTCAAAAAATAACTCAGCCAGTGGTGGCAGAACGGCTGGCAGAACGCCATCGCTGCTAGGTGACTTTGTTGTCCGTACTTGAACCTAAGCACATAATTTACTTACGTGTGCTCAGCCTGATCATACTAAATGGTCAATATCCCGTTTATGGAAGATCAGCGCTCACTAAGTGATTTATTCTAGCCATCGTTCGACGAATCCTGTAAATTCGATTGAGTCCTCCCCTGTAAAGTAAGTCCAATTGAGTCCTCCTCCTATATTTTTGAGGGGAAAATGACTTTTCACTTGGGGATGAAAGATTCGTTTGTGTGCCTCGGTGGGCTAATTTTGTTAAATTTTCATGAATTAATAAGCACTAGTTATAGGTAATACAACAATACAGAGTATTAATGATTGAACACAATATAATACACACGTATACAATACGATCCTGTGCCAATCCTAGGTATGAGGTCCTTCAACAAAATGCTTTCATTAACATTCCATGCCCCCAATTTGCTGGTGCAATTTCAGTTCAGTTCTTCGCTTAGGTAAGTTCGCTCGCTATAATGTTTGTTGTTCCACCCACTTGCGAAGGAAGCTAATATATGGCTGCGTTACTTGAGGTTCCGCAAATGGGTTCTCACAGGTTCCCGTTTACCGTGCCCCTGGTTCCAATAGTTCCGGCGAGTACTGTGGCATAGCGGACTTCCGTGCCCTGTCCGGGAATTGACATTTAATGTCTTGAAACAGATGGGTGAATTCGTTGGTCCACGCGCTCATATCATTCTGTCCAACGTTCTAAGCTGGTAGAGGTGGTGCGATAACTGCACGAGCTCCATCGCTCAATAGGTAGTCAAGGGAACATATATGCCGTCGTACACGGCGCATGAATTTGCTCGGCGTGTCGAGAAGAAGGCCTTCGTGCGGTTTGGATCGCAATGCGGCTTTGTATCCGCCAAGTATAATGATAGTTTTAGTTTGGGGCGTCTCGATGCATGTTGCCATTCGAATCAAGAAATGCGTGGTGGCTCCAGGCCACGCTACAGCGCACTAGCCTTTCGAGGCAGCCATCTTGACTAATGGAGCTGCCATAGAGTCGCCGATGATTAGCACTGTTGGCCAGTTGGCAACTCCGTGGCGAATGAAGGTCCGGATTTCTTCCAGGAGACGGCCCATGACGTTATGGCATGGCCGCGGGCGGCGGCCAAAGGCGATGTGTTCCGGACCGAGGCCAATTCCCCAGAACGAGTCAGTGCGATTCGCCTCGAGCAGTTGAGCATGGCCGGTGGCGACGAGGGCATTTCAGAACTTTGGGATTTTAAACTTTTCGAGGAGCACCGTTCCCATGAGGCGCGGGAGGATAGGGCGCAGGCGCTCCGTTGTTCCTGGATCGAGAAATGTTTGTTTGGTTCTCCGGGAGATGGCTTTGATATCTCGAGCTCCCATCTTTAGGTCGGATATATCTTGTCTTGCTTGTTCCTCGTCGAATAAATAGGTGACGAGAAGCTGGTATCCCTGCTCCGTTGAGGCGTATTCGATGGGGTATTGGTTGATGGTTTGGCCCAACGGAGTCATGTTTGAAAATTCGGGCCATCGCGTCCCCTTCGAAAGGAATGTTTCGATGGGGACAGCGTAGTGATGATGTACTGAGGCACACGCGGTTGTGACATTTGTTCCATTTGATTGAGTTGTCGATCGATGATTCCTGCAATAATATTCGTCGCCATTAGTGGCGGTTCTTGAAGGACGCTCGGTGCGGGAGCTCGAGTTCTTGGGAGTGATGCTTTGGGCTGGCGTCAGCGTTACAGGCGTCTTTCTAGAGGCGCCTGTCTAGGAGGTTGCAATACCTCCAGTCCGAGATCTTCAGGTCGCAATTGTCGTTGACCGTTGTCTTCGTCCGGTTCCAAGTCAGGATGCGCGGCTACCATGTCTTCGATGCCCTGTTCGTCAATATTTCCCTAAAAGCGTCGAACATATCGTGCTGAGCACGGGCGCGCCTAGATGGGCGAACCATTGGAATAACAGGGTCAATGTGTCAGGTCAGTTGGGCTAGGGGCACTGTTTGTCGAATTGGAGTAGGGGGTCGGGGTGCCGGTTCTTGGGTGGCAAGGTGCGGCAGTAGATCCCGGCCTCTTCCCCATGTGGCACATAGTCCCCATACAAACGACGGCGGCTCGTTGCCTGCCGATATGGTTGTCGGCGCGTGGGTTGACGAGGTTCTACCTTCCCCTCGATCTCCTCAACAGAGGGTCCGACTTCGGGAGATCCATCACTCTCCTCAGTAGAATAGTCAAGTTCAAAGCGGAGTCGTCGGCTAGGTCCAGGTAAGAGTTGGCTAAAGGGTATTTCATCTTCCCAGTCTTCCCAGCTGACATGCGGTTGAGTTTTAGCTGGGGTTCGGGCGGTTGGTTGGATGCTGGCTGACCTGGGGTCCCTTTTACGGCAGAGGGTGCGTTGCGCGGCGGCGGTCTTCCCTTTCCCACAATAGAGGAACCCTTAGTTGATGTGCCAAAAAGTGAGGTCGTCTCGCTGTCCGCTGGTGCGGCTCGAGGTCGTGATCGTCTCGATCTACCACCTTCCGAGGATTCGGAAGGTCGGCGTTGTTTACTCGGGTCTCTTCCATTCGTCTCGCGTTTCCAATGCAAGCTTTCAACAAATTCTCCTACGATGTCGTCGGCGGCTACATGGGCTTCCGAAGGAGGGTGACGTATGATGGGTCCCGACAAGTATTCCATTAACTCGGTTGCGTCCTGAAGTTCACTTCGAGCGCGGGCCTCTTCCTGCTTAATCCTCCTTCTTTCTTCCAATTCCAATTCCCATTCCGCTTGTTGGTTTTGTCTCCTCGTGGTCCGTCGACCAAAAGATGGCACTTGTGGGGTGCCGAATTCCTGTTCCGGTAAAGGTGATAGGGCGACAGGGATTATCCACCGGTGTGGTGGTGTTTGGGAATAAGCAATTTCGGGCGATATGGTTTCGGAGCCTTCAGATGATACTGTCTCGCTAGTCGGTGCGGCGGTCTAAACTGGTTTCCGTCGTGGTTTAGGTACAGGTTTTCGTGTCGGTGCAGGTTCTAAAGGAGATTGACTATGCACTGAGGCGGATTGTGCGTGCGGTGGTCTAGGGGGCGTCGAGTATGGTGTGATCCATTCGTCTGGGACATATTATTCCTCTAGCGTGGCTTCAAATCCAAAAGGCATTAGCGCGGTGTGTAGCAGTGGGGTGGGCAGGGCGGAGTATGCAACACGAGGTTTAGCGTATCCTCGTTCGTAGGACACCGTAGGTTCACGATAAATGTGGTATGGTAGCAGTGGTTTGTCTGAGCCAGTCACTAAACGCTGCGAGTAAGGACTACGGTAAGTTTATGTGGCAATAGGGGCGCGGCGCTGGGTCGGCGTAAGCGGCGACGTATAGACGGCATGTTCGACTTTTGGGTTGGAGATATGGCTTGTTCGGGGGTATGGGGCGCGGACTCAACTGGATCTTGTGAGGCGAGTAGTTCGACAAGACCTAATTCACTGACGTTAAATGGTTGTAGTGAACGACCATTACCTGAGCGCGGTAGTGCTAGAGGTCTAGTTGGTTCCTCAGTCCGGACAGCGCGTTCTTGCTCTCGAAAGGTTATTGGGGCAGTATGTCGTCCGTATTCCAGAGAGAAGGTACCGGGAGGCTTATCATGCGCGTAAGGCAACTTAGCGGGGTCTTGGGTGGACAGTTCCTGCGAGATAGCGGGCCATTCAGTGTCGGGAGTTCTATCGGGGTCGCAGATAGGTAACCTATTTCGTTGCGGAGGTTCGGATGAGCCTTGGGTCGGAGCTCCAATGGCTAATTGTTCTACTGCAGCACGGTGTATGTCTGCCTGAGTTTGCGTGTATACTAGGTTAGGAGCTCCGATCTCTACACTAGTCGTATTGGATGCGCCATCAATCTCTCAATTAGTCTGTCGACTGCCTCTGGATCAGCAGCCTGTAATATAATTGCTCTATAACATGGTTTGGTGCGGTTTACATGTACTACATTGTCGGTTTCATTAGGTTGTCCGGGGAGCTTGACGCAGGCGCAAGGCAGCATGATCTTGGTGATTTGGTATGATCCACACCATCTGCGCTCCAGTTTATGTGATAGTCATGGTGTAGTGTAGTATCGATAAACCCATACATGATCATTAACTGTATTGTCGGGAACCATAATCTTGCGATTGTAATAGCGTTTACTATATTCCTTGGCGGATTGCATGGAACGATAGGCTCTATCTCTGATCGTGGCTAACCATGGTTGTGCATTTGCATGATAGGCTTCTGCTCCTGGGTAGCGTCCCCAATCGGTTTGTGTTTCAATTCCACCCGGTACTCGGGGTTGGAATCCGTGCATAAGCATGAAGGGTGGATAGTGTGTAGAAGCGTGTACTGCTGAATTGTAGGACATAATGCAGTAGGGTAGGACTTCGTCCCAGGTTGTATGGTCACTTTCGGGTAAAGGTACCTTTAAGAGAAATAGTAAAGTGCGGTTAAAACGCTCGATTTCCCCATTTGCTTTTGGGTTGTAACTCAAAGTTTCCCGTTGTGTGTAAACTAGCACAAAGGGCTTCCATTACTTCGGAAACGAAGCGTCCTCCTCGATCCAAGACGATTTCTTCGGGTGCGCCGTACTGGCACATTACATCCTCGACGAAAACTCTAGCTACAGTCTTAACTGTTTGATCGGGCAATGCGGCGGCAATGACCAACTTCGTAAACTGATCAATGAAGGCAATTACGTACCTATTTCCTTTACGGAACAAAACCCGACTGTCCAATATGTCAACGAACATACGGTGCATAGGGGCACTAGCCAATGGATTGTCTCCCAGTGCGGCTCGGATATTTTGTGGTAAATTGCGTGATCGCTGGCAGAGTACACATCGCCTTACATATTCGTCTACGTCCTTACCCATGGTCTCCCAGTAACATAACTGCTTGAGTTTACTCAGTAGACGATCCCTACCTGGGTGTCCACCGAATAAAGTGTCATGTTCGTGTTTGAGTATTTGTTGTATAAGTAGTCTGGGTACGCGCAGTTTACGTCGGTGGTCGTTTGGCATGATAGGATGTAAGTACAGAATAGCAGTGTCGGGGCAGCGACGGTACTGATGGGCTTCTAACTTGAGAGCAGTCGCTGCCTTTTCATCGGCTGGCGACTGACCAGTATGTAGATACCACCATATGGGACCAAACTGTTTGTCTCGGCGTTGATTGTAAGGTATGTAGTTGAGAAGGTTTCTCCCCTCGTACTGTTGGACATGTGGCAGGTATATGTGTTCACAAGTGTCATACACCTGTTCAGGGCGTTGTAGTCGTACTCGCGGTCCACATGCGTAAGCAACCCAAATCAAGGTGTCGAATTCCTCAACTTCTGGTAAACCACCATTCCTCTGCCTAACATTCGTTGGTAGTGTTCGGGGTCTAGCTGGTTCAGGTGTACCAGCAGTGGCACGAGGCGAACTTTCACTTGCCGCGCCAGGGGCGGGCGGCGTTGGAGCGGTTGGGGGTTCCTGAGGTAGCGTAGGCCTAACGAATGGGTCAGGGGGCGATGACGGCACAGGGTTGGGTCACTAGCGGGTTCTCGTACTGGTGCTGGTCCAGTCGGTGGCCCAGGAGCGGTAGAGCGCCTCCAGGGCACGTCGACTCTTTCGGGCCATGGGTCGCCAACGTCTCAACAGAAAATGAAACGCTTTGGGTCTGGTAGAGGACTGTATCCAGGTCCTCCGAACATGCGGTAGAAGCGTTCCCTAACATGCTCGGGCGGTAAAGTGACGGGAGCGTGCGGGGGAAGTCCCATTAGCTGTCGTGTAAGTCGTTGCTAAGCCTCCTCGGTGGGGAGTCTCTGCGGCGGTTTGGCAGGAGCTTTGCCTTTACCACGATCCTGTCCTTTTACAGCTACAGCAACCATTCGAGGATGGTCCTGTTCATCGTACTCGGCTTCGTCGGCAGAATTAGAAAATTCCACGTAATGTCGGGGATCGCGCGGGAGTCCGTCTGCGTTGGCATTGGCCTTGCCTGGTCGATATTCAATATTAAAGCCACCGAATTCCATCAATATTTCGTTGCGCCATTGGGTCTTGCGCGAGTTTCGCGGTGGTCTTTCAAATAGTGCCTTAAGAGGCTTATGGTCCGTCTCGACATGGAATTCATGCCCAAGCAGGTAGTGCCTAAAATGTAGAGCGGCCCATGTAATGGCAAGGGCTTCGGTTTCAATAGCGAGATAACGGCGTTGGTAGTCCACGAGCGATTTGCTAGCATAGGCTATTGGCAATGTCCCTTTATCGGTATTCTGTGAGAGTACGGCTCCCAGGGCATATCCTGAAGCGTCCGTTTGAAGTATGAAAGGCTTGGATAAGTCCGGATAGATGAGTAACGGTTCTTGGACTAATACCTTACGTAATTTTGCGAATGCTTCCTCGCATTGCGGTGTCCATTTAAATTCGTTGTCCTTACGACGGAGGGCGATAAGTGTCTCGCAGATCTCAGAGTAATGTGGTATAAATTTGTGGTAATAGCCTACAAGTCCCAAGAAGCTTTGTAGTTGCTGGAGAGTTTCAGGTCGTTTGTAGTTGTCGATTGCGGCTGTTTTCCCAGGATCCGGTTTAACTTCCTCAGAGCTAATGATGTGTCCGAGATATTTTAGCTGTTTCTTCCCAAATTGGCATTTGGAGGGCTTCAGTTTGAGATTGGCCTTACGAAACCTATCAAATAAGGTTATGAGATCTGCTAAATGTTGTTCAAAACAGGCGACAAAACGGGTCCCTACTGCGAGAGGTACCTATAAAGGTAAAATTGATCCGACCTACGGTTTGTAGGTGAAAATTTTAAAATTCCTAGAAATAAACACAGCCCTAGCGATCAGAAAAATAAAACAACGCCGGAGAGAGAATCCTTACGATGGACGGGCTGACCAAAAACCTCAAGCTCACGACGGGTGAGGTGGATGGAAAGTTTACGGCTCGCGGCGTAGGGGTGGAGCGGATAATTTAAAGTCACATCGTGGGGGGCCGAACGAAATATTTGATGCTTCACGGCGTGGCCCCAACGATGTAATAACGGGACGCAGCTGCATGGCGCAACTTCATAACACCATGCCCATACGACCCCGGCTATCGTAACCTCAAGGGCGAACCGTGAATCTCGAAAGTTCTAATCTTATTCTTGGTCAGACCCAAGAAGCTATAGAGCTTAGCAGCCCGCAGGCGCTCTTCACGGGGCGTGTTCGGACCCCGCCCGACTGGTTGTGCACGTGACTAGATACTGGTATGATTTCTGAGGTCCCCCAGGGAGGCTAGCACCGACACCTGCTCACAGGTCATGGAGCTTAGCCGCTATTCCCCATCTTAAACTCATCGCAAGTTGTTTAGTTCTATTTAAGTGTGTTAGAAGCTGAAGTAAAACGTGAAAATTGCCCTAGAAAATTGAAGCTCAAGTTGTTTTGCCTAGTTTGTATCCTAATGTGCTCCGTGCTAGAGCATTGTAGCCTATATGGCCCCCACAGGGTTCTGACAAGCCCTGAAAGTTTGATGTTGGAAGGTCAATGGCGTGGCCTGCCTCTTTGAATAAATCCAGTTTTGAGGAACTGATAATTTGACCAGTGTGATTTCCGCTTAGCTGGGGCGAAGAGTATAGGTAATTCCTAGGGAGCTGGGGTGGAATAATTCATCAAATTCAGAGCGGTTGGTCGTAGCGTGAAAACAGCTCTAGGCGATTTGCTGTACAATCTCTGGGCCGCCCCCACGGGCGAGCCTGGTTATTTAGATTTGGTTCGACTCCGCGGCCGATTTTATAGGAGGTTCGGTGGGGGTACGTCACACAGGTGGTACGCGCCCTGCCGATCGGTTACCCGATCTTATTTCCTGATCTTAGGGTCGTTTCGGACAACGGGGGTAGAGGGCGGTCGACCCTCGACGCGTCTGCGTCTTTTCTTTTCTCTTTGGTTGTTCTCTCTCTTTGCCTCTCCTTATCGACGATCTTGTCGTCCTAGTACACTGCTGTATACAGTGTCTCAACTGTACTGTTGTACGGTTGAGTTATTATTGACTTAGTTGCCGATGTTTCTAAATCTCTATGACTGAATGGCTAAGACATGTAATTCTGCAGCGGGCTTAATTTCCCCATGCAGGATCGAATCTTCTACAGGGCAAAGTGGAGAGAGACACTAAATAAAACAAAAACATGACCGTACACAGTATATAGCCTAACGGGTAACTCAGGGTAAATAGTGAAATCTGGATAAACTCAGCGATCAGCTCGCTTCAGAGAAAAATCGTGGTATTGCACGCGCCAGCCATGGGGCCAAGATGGCCCAGGCGAGGGGGTGAGATTTATTTATTGTCAGGGATACGTAGTCTAAATATTTTATCTTGAAGACGGGAACACGACGAGTGTCTCCCGCAAGGGATACCGACAGAAAAATTCATGCTGGGGCATGCGGTTGCTTTCTTTCAGCAACTGTTGTTTCGGGATGTTAGCACTGACGTATGACCATGTAGCTTTATTTCGGTGAACGCTCGTAAGTTTCATCGTTTTACTGGCATATTTCAGAGTGCACCAAAATGAGATTTTAATATCAAACTGTCCGTACGCGGTATTAACTGGGGCGAACAGGATTTTGGGACGGCTAGGGGTTTTGCCCCACGAGCCGATTATTGAGTTATCTTGGGAACGGGAGCATTGCCTTACTTTTTCGGTCAGCCGTCATGGTGAGATGGGTGCTTAGTTGAGATTCCTCCCGTATATGCCTAAAGCTGGCGCAATGTTCCTGCAAGTTTTATTAATC
Source organism: Trileptium ribeirensis (assembly GCA_030248225.1). Taxonomy (NCBI): domain Eukaryota; kingdom Metazoa; phylum Nematoda; class Enoplea; order Enoplida; family Thoracostomopsidae; genus Trileptium; species Trileptium ribeirensis. The sequence goes on along the minus strand of JASANE010005205.1, from coordinate 24,081 downwards.
CGGAGGCACCCAAACGCTATGAAACCAGAGTTCAATGAGTAAACCGAGACGATCCTTTACCAGAGAGGTCGCTCAGGATAAATACACACTCACAACACATCAACAACAACAACAACAACAACAACAACAACAACAACAACAACAACAACAACAACAACAACAACAACAACAAAGGTGACCGACCAAAAGCGTCGGTTAGAGAGAGAACCAGGACAAGAAAACAAAGGACAGCGAGGAGACGAAAAGGGCATGGGAAAGGAAGCGGGACAAGGGAATCCCGGGGGATTTTCGAGGGGCTGGGGTTAGATTCGGTCCCAGGACGAAGAGTGGAGTCGATCCGTACCAAACACAAGGGGTGAAGGCGTAGTATCGGGCCGGGACCCACGACTGGGTCCGGACATATATAAGTATAGAGGGTTTTAGCAGGCTCTCCCGCCTTAACGGCTGAGCGGAACGACGCCCGCCGGGCATCGTTGGACTCGCCGTCAAGTGCCGATTCGAATGGTGATATCCCTGTCGGAGCGGCAGGGGTTAAAAGAGTACTAAAATCATAGCATTTAGGGAGAGAGACGGCAATGGTGAGGGCGCTTTCATCGGCTGTTCCGGGTTAACGGGGCGTCGGGCGGAGACCCGCCGTGTATTTTTGGAGACGTCTCGACGAGACGAACCCAATGAGGGGCGGTTTACCCGTATTGCAATTGAGAGAAAAATCTCAGATTATGTTAGCCCATTATGATTGGCAGCAGAAATTTAGGCACCTTTGAGGGTCTACAGCGGGGCAGCGGAGATTCAGACGGGGTCCAATGCACATCGTTGAACTTATCTAGGTGAGACGAGCTAAATGAGGAGTCACAAGCATCAATTCAGAAATAGGGTGCAACAACGAGGATGCCGAGGGTGGGGAGTCGTATCAAGTTAAGTTACGGCGTAATAATAGGGCGAAATAACCAGTCAACCTGAGCTATGCCCAGGGAAAGATGTTCCGGGTACGGAAAGGCATAGAGACCTGGTACGTACACATCATCATCACACATGAATACCTGCAGATACATATACATATATGTGCACGTATATAACAATAAAAGGTGGCAGTCCGGTTCCTTTCGCGACCACCCAACTTAGCGTAAGTAGCGGTGATCGTGTCGCGTTATTGGCGCGATCTTAACCTTGTCCGGGGCAATTTAATCCTAACTAAAGTCCTTCAAATATTCCTACCGAAGTGCTCCGGCTACTTCAGGATCATGTCGCACTATACCGGTGCAGGCCATCAGATTAACCCGGCATCCGTGATCCTTTGTAAGCTCGCAAGCTACCGTACGCGTAAACTTAGCTGGTTACAACTTATGATTTCCCGTGACCATTGCCTAGTATGCAAATGTACCTATTTTTGTAAATTCGTTAATTTGAACGAGCAGCCAGGGGCCTCCTATTCAGGACGGTCCTAACCGTCAAGGTTGTGGCAACTCCTCAGGTTCTGCGTGCTCTCCTTTCTCTATCGGTACGGGGCTCCATATTCGGTCTTGCAAGTCGGTTGAAACGGCTAGTTCGTTCAAATCGAAACACCCGTCCCGCTAAGAATGCAGCAAACAAAGCAAAAGCTACTCGCATACGGATACACGGCATTGAAACGAACAATGGTAATATGTGACACACTATACAACAGTTCACTGATAAAGCGATTCACTATTAAAATACGGCATTTTTTATACGAAACGATTCATTGATACGACAATACACCGATAACATACGGCATTTTTATACGAACTGATTCATTGATACGGCGATACCCGTGATAACATACTGCATTTTTATTCGAAACGATTCATTAATACGACGATACACTGATAGCATACGGCATTTTTATACGAAACGGTTCATTGATACGACGACACACTGATAACATACGACATTTTATATGAAACGGTTCACTGATACAACGATGCGCTGATAACATACGACATTTTTATACGAAACGATTTACTGATACAACGATGCACTGATAACGTACGGCATTTTTATGCGAAACGATTCATTGATACAACGATGCACTGATAACATACGGCATTTTTATACGAAACGATTCATTGATGAAATACAGCATTCTGATACGAAACTGTTCGGTGATAAAGTGCGACGTTTTATACCTAAACGTGACCCGTGTGCCAACGCGTCCCAACACAATTTGTGCGAGAATCATGAAAAACACCCGTAACCGGGCCGTAACGGCCCTGTTACAGTGATACGTTTTCGCTAAGAAAAACAAGGATCATTTTTTGCAAACCCTAACTTTTAGTTTGCTTTTCAACAGTGTCATTTGTTCGTATAATATATTCAATGTTCGATGATATATTTATAGTAAGTATTCCAAATAATGCGCTGTGCGGAAGGACTTCTTTAAACTCATAGACTTCGTCACAGTCCACGTCTACGCCATTTGTTTATTCCCCTTTTCGTGAGATTTTGGAGATGGCATATAACTAGGACATGGCTCAGTGACAGACGTGAACGGCAGATATTGCATAAGTAAGATGCATAATTTTAAATATATATAACATAACCTTTGCTACACACAAAGCGCTGAACCATTAGCTTCGGATTGGCGTCTGCATTGATAAGAACTGATTGTAAATGCGCTTAAATCGCTAGTTGTTTGTGCGATAATATATACAAAGCTCTTATATTGCTGTCTCTGCGAAGTATCTCACATTTACTGGCATGTTTAATTTTATATTTGCACTGTTCGGTTTTGCGAGCTGCGGCATTGTTTTCACTTTTTATCAGGCTTCCATATATGTTACGTTGTACTGCACTTTCCCAATGTGGCTATATCGGAGTAGTTTACAATGCGAAATCCAAAGTCCGGTTAGCGATTGAAGATGGCAAATGCCACAGATTAATGTGACCACATTTAAGGCAAAATAGAAACTTCTCGCGATACTCGTTTAAAATTTATTAAGTTCTCCACAGTTCATTAGCACAAGCAGTTTTGTAAAATGTTTTTAATACATGTTTGTAGTTGAGTCATGATCCTTTTCCATACTGCGTCTAAGCAAATTCAATGTATTCTTTTAGACTGCAGGCGCGCATCACGATGTATGTTCGGATGCCGCCCGATTGGTTGCGCACGTATCTAGTATTTAGCATGATTGCTGAGGTTCCTCAGGGAGGTTGATACTGACACCTTTCTCACGGGTTTTAATGTCGAACCAATGGTGCCTATCCTGATCTCACTTGAAGTTCGTTTGATTCAACATTGTTATATTATAAATTTATGCATGCGTTTTTTGCTAGTTAACAATAGCCGTAACGTAAATTGTAGCTCAGTCTCGGTCGGCCATGCATCTAACTCAATTGTAGCCACTGTGGCGTCCACAGGGTTCCGACAGTCTCCGAGAGTTTAACTTCGGTCTCTTTGATCGATGATTTACTAGCCGTCATTATTTACTTGGGAACAATGTATTTCGTGCAGTATACTTTAACCCGTCATTCCGATTACTCGGAAACTACTGATTCTTTAATATTGTCGTCCTCAGCTGTTCGCTTGACCACGGTTTCATATGTAGATTTTCTTAACCATTGCCACACTTTCTATGCCACTGACAACCGGCACTGGTAAAGCTAATATTTTCAATTTTAGTTTACTATCCGCCCAAGTTTTAGACCTTCGCCGTTCACTTCGCAGGGAGCAGCCGACGGCCTTTTTTCCCAGACCACTACAAGTTTGAATTTTGCACATACACCATGGTAGTAGTACCGGGTCGAGTTCCGAAAAGACTAAATCCCACCTTCATACCTCGATCACATTTTCACTTTCCTAATCTCCGCGAGTTATATTCTTATTGAAACAAAATATGTAATGACATGCTACATAAACCAAGACAGAATACATGCAATGGCTTACACAAGTATTATATTGAAGCATAAAATAAATATATATACGCATGTATTCACAAGACGAATTAATAATATGCACTGCTTTCATTCTTTCGCTTAACGACTCCGACCCAACGACCTTTATTGTAACAAGATTCGGTTTCTGCCCTAACATATGGGTTACAACCTTGGAAAGAACACACGTAACAGACCGCAATGTTACAATATAGCTTATCTGTTCAGGTGAAATTCAGACATTCAGACAAGGCAACTTGCTTGCCATAGTCGTAACAAGCGTTGTCTGTCAAAGTTTATGTGTAGAGAGTCTTAAACGGAAAAAATTTGAAATTGGAGGACGTAGATACAATAGAAGCCCAGGAATACATCATTTTGCACATTTATAGATAAGTAGTTTTATAACTTTTTATCCGTTTCTACCGCTAACGTGGAAATTTAAACAGTGATATCAGGGCAGGCTTAAACAGCGAGACTACGCAAGGAAATGATTGTCAGTTCTTTTGGCATATCACATTATGTTCGACATCAATTCATGAAATTTAGTTAACCATATATCTCACTGAAAGCCCATAATAAGAAATCGTGTAAAATATAATTTTCAATCATCCTAATAATCAATTACTTTCGTCTTAAAACCAAAGATGTATGGTGTCTACCCAAATATTTATGGTACTTCTGCCGGACATTTTTTGAGGAAATGCCAGTATCCGGGACCCAATAGCCAGTGATATTAGACCAGTGGTTACAACCGCTGGCGGCCGGTAACCTCATATCAGATTATAAGTCGATGCTGTGATATAATATAATATATAATATAATATATTATATAATGTAATATAATATTATATAACATAATATAATATAATATACATATTTATTATATTATATTTTATTATAATATAATTTCATATAATATAATATAAATATTATATTATACTATATTCTAATATGATATAATATAATATGATTTAATATAATTTAATATAATATAATATAATATAATATAATATAATGTAATATAATATAATATAAATATATAAATCGTTTATCACCATTGTAGTGTACTATATTGACCGAATTAGCACTTTCAATGTTAGGAATGTCCGTTTCGAATGAATTATTAGACGCTGGAAATATCTGTGCCTTTTCTTGTTTTGTTCATTAAGATCTTACTACCATATCTAAGACTTACGGGCGTTCGTTAACCCTAGTGAATTGCGGTAGACCGGCGACGAGTTTTGACTTTCACAGAGTACATGCCAATAGTGCCCCTGATATCAGCCACCTCAACAGTAGAATCTTTCACAGATAAGAGGCGTTCGAAGTCGGTTATTGTTACTGTGATGTGGTAAATAATTGCTGCTTCCTATTGGCTGCTGCCTTAATCCGGATATCAATTGGAGTAGTGGCACTGTCTGGTAAGACGCAAATCCATCACCCGTAACGTTATCAATATTTAATTTATATATCTGGCCTCCCCACCGGGTAAAAATTTATGAGGAGCGCTAACCAGGGGACACCAAGTTCATGAACTGGGGAGGTCAACTATGGGCGGCGGCTGCATGAACAGGGTGTCCACAATTATGATCCTGGCACCCGGTTCATGTGATTTAGCTTGCTACTAATTTCTTCATATTTGTGGTGATGTTGTTCAGATTATGAGGTATTTCGGCACCAACCATAAATTCACAACTATATTTGCAACATTTGTTTAATTAAAGTACCATTTTAGAGTTTAAAAACTTAAGCCACCTTTCATCTCGCGTTTCTGGTTACTTGTGAATATCTAAACTGGGACCAAGTAAGGTGGTGGTGCCTCTTTCACCGGTTTGTCAGATGGGGCTATGAACAACGGGGGACCAAGTAACGTAGTAGTGGCTTCCCCTGTTCGTCAGATGGGGTATGAACCGGGGACAGTTTCCCACGAACCGGGGAGAGACCCTGTTTTGGAGGGTGGGGCAATCTCCTTTCCCCACCAGAGAAAATCCTAAACATATGTGTGTTCCAGGTAGAAAAAACACAAAAATTGTGGTAGACGAGTTTACGGTTGGATTAAATTTATTGAAGAGAACACCAGCACTATGAGTTTTGAGAGGAGTCTAATGTTACTTAGCACCCTGACCATTTGACCTCAGGTACACCCACCGGCCACCATATTGCACTAATCCGTAGCCCGTCGTCTAGGGTTTTCAGATTAGAAATAAAGGGTTTGTCCTGTACTGTGAGCGTCAACCTAAAGCCGTTTATTGTGCGGAAACACATGATCGCCAACTCGAAATTTGAATCCAATATGTTTTGTTTATGTGTAGAAGCAAAATTTGGTTCATCATTTTTTTGTCAGTTTCAAATTTTTTTGAAACGGAATGAGGAAGCGAGCGGAGTTTCCACTGAGCGTGCTGGGTTGAAAATCGTGAAATTCCTTTTTGTCAGCCGCTGTCATTCATAACTCATGTTGGGATGGACGGATTTCGACAAATTTTTTGTTCGATAGCAAAAAATGACGGCGATGAGCCCTTTAGTTGAACGCGGCCAGATTCGGCACCATCTTCCGGGTCATAATGGCAAAAACAGGTTTTTTAAGAGTTCTTTGCCAAATGTGGCCGTACGGATACCAGTCTTTCGCAACCTATATTTCACGACACAGGTTTCCCATCGAAAAATGGACATCTTACAGTATGAATCCATCGAGATCTACAAGTTTACTGACTGAACTTTTTGTGGGATCACTCCCTCGGACGCTGTGGGCCAGAATATTATTCATCAACCCTTTGCCAGAAATAGCGATTTTTCAGGTTTCGCTGTGTTATGGCTTATTTTTACCTTACAATGGGGGTATATAGGCTACCAAACACGTCGGATACAATGATTTTCGTATCTATAGTTGAACATAAGTATATAATACCTTTTAACGGGGTTTCAAGGGTTTTACGGTCGACCAACCGGATTTCCTAAATGTAGTACGTTTTCATTTTTGTGTGATCATGTGTTTCGTACAGGGCATAAAGAATGATCTATGCATTTCTGAAGGCTGAACACAATGATTTGGTTATCTTGAGTCTAGCGTGCATATTACAAGCATTTTCATGTTTTTTCAATGATGTTAGGGTCAGTGAACCCCATTTCCAGAATATAACCTCTCTTCACTAATTTGCTTACCTACTGCGTACCGGTCATCAAGAATCGTCTGTATAAGTTTTTCGGTAAGTTGAATATGATGGTGTGGTTATCTAGAGTCCAGCACGAATATCATATGCCATTTCAGTTTCAGATGTTTTCATGAGGTTTAGGGTTAATGAACCCGATGTTCGGAAAATAGTGTGTCTTCAGTAGTGTGGTACATGGCATCTAAAATAATTTGTGTAGAGGTATTTCGGTATGTTGAATACAATGATTTGGTTATCTAGAGTCCACCGTGCATTTTTCGTGGGTTTTCATTGTGTTTAAGATCAATGAATCCGATTTCCAGAATATGATCTTTTCAGTTGTTTGGTTACGTATTGCATACAGGTCATCAAAAATTATCTGTATGGATTTTTCGTTAGGCGGAACATGATAGTTTCGTTACCTAGGGACTAACACAAATAACTTGATGCATTGTCAGCTGTTTTCGATGCGTTTAGGATCGACGATGTTTTAGGATTTTCACAAGATTCAGGGTTCAAGAGGTTTTAGGGTGGCATATAGATCAAACATAGCTTGTTACAGGTGACTAATCAAAACGATAACAAATAACAAACGATATAAAAATTAAACCACGCTCGCTCCGCTTCACCCTCGCTTGCGAGATACTATTCTGCCGCTTGCGATAACGGTATCTGTATTTTTATGTTTCTATCCGAAACGAGGGCGTAGAAAGGAATTTTGAATCGAGGGGGTGTCGCGACCCGCAGTGGGTGTCAACAAGGCGGGGGAGCGTTCGGGGGGGGTACTGCTCAGAAACGTGAAAACGGGGTCCAGGATGGCATGTCATTCAGTGATGCACATTTCTACGAGCTAACCTTGTACGAGCGAAAAAGGTTTAATGAATTTACATTTCCTAGCCCGGAATAAGATTTGGTATATTATGTACGCCGTATACAAGTAAAAATGCAACTGTTGCGAAAATAGCGAATTTGTATACAATAATGTGAAGTTTGGTCAAAAATATAGTTGAAAGTAGTTGTTTCTAGTGCGAGAGGGACTGGTTCTGGGACAATTTCCGTCATGACTTTCAACCGGAAGCGTTCAAAATAAATTTGTTTGGAGTTGAACCACAAGGGGTCGCGAAACCCGCACCCCCCCCCCCCGGCTACGCTCTTGTTCCGAAATTGCTATTAACAGCCGATATCGATAATCAGCGAAGCCCTAAATAGCGGGTTCTAAGAGGTTTGGAAATGGGACTAAAAATGATCGCCTGAAGTAGCAGGACATCGCTTTCTGTATAAACCACGGTATTGTTATGTGACATTTTGAATATTGTTCAGATACTCAATCTTTAATCTAAGAATATCTGTGAAATTTCAAGCGCTTTTTTAGCACATTTCAATTGGAAATAAGCCGAAAGTGGAATGTTTGAGTAGGTTATCGATTTTGCTGGGTGCGTGCTAAAATGCCTTTAACATTCACTATACGCTGTGTGGGTCACATTTAATCTATTCTGTTGTGTCAGAATTGAAATAATACAAGATACTGAGGCTTATTTTCATATTTTAACTATATATATCACGGATAGAGGAACATTATCATAAAACATGTTAAGGAATTACACAGTACCTTTGAGTACCAAACTTAATTTGCAAAAAAACCGACAATTTACAGTTATGTCACAACAATTTCAAGCGAAAAATTTTAAAGTCGGCTGGGAACACGGTATTTACTTAGTAAATAGGTTTCTCGGAATTGTACGGTATTAAATGCGTTTGATGCTTTTCATTATTTTTAGACCATTGCGTATCTGTCATTATGGGAAGCAGTTTAAGTAGTCAAGAAATATTAAATATTGAAAATTCAGATTACGTCTGCATATACTACCGAGCAGCTGACAAAGTTCGCGTCATTCATAGTGTTGAAGCAGTGCGTAACCTCATTGCGGATGCTATAAATTCTAACTTTAATGGTATTCAAGAAGAGTTTAAGTACTGCGGCGCACACACGTTTAAGCTAAAGGGTGAGCATGCTAGAAAACGAGCAAAACGTAATCTGGTAGTAACATTTATCATTTAGGATGTAGGTCCGTCAAAAAGCGAACTTGATCAAATTGGGCACTCCATTGACTCTGTGAGGTCTATTTCCAGTGCCTAGCTATCAGACGTGTTTCGATTGCGGTTCCGGGAAAAGGCAAAAACCATACCGGGAACCGGAATTCCGGTTAAAAAAATTGTTTGGAATTTTCCACATTTTTGCTTCATCTATAGTCCAAAGATACATAATATATACAATGATCAAGTTCCAATACAACCAAAGAAAAGAAAATATTAACTCAGCAAATTGCCATGTGAAACTTTTACCATTCGTTAAGCAATGCAGAGACCTGGGTGTTTATGTCAGTCACAATCTGAAAAGCAGTTCTCAATGCAGAGCTGTGGCTAAACAAGCATACCAGACTGTAAATATTTATTCCGATGTTTTCTGACCAGTAACGATCGTGTGTTGTTACGGTCCTACGTCACTTATGTACGACCAGTGCTTGAGTATGCTTGTCAAGTCTGTTCGTCAGCTAAGTGATATTGACTATATTGAGAGAGTGCAAAAATTTTTTATCCACCGTTTGTTCACCAGACTAAGATTGGGCAAGCGTACCTTACAAGGAACAGCTCAGTATTTTAAATCTTGAGCCGGTTGAACTACGTCGACTCTATCGCGATCTTACTATGGTCTACAAAATTTTTAACTCAGATATTGATGCCTGCAAATACCTGATGAAAACGTCAGGCGTATCGTAAACGCGTAGACACTCACTGAAATTAATGAAAAAGAATTCCAAAACGAATGTTTTAAAACATTCTTTCGGAGTCCGGGTAATCAATTCCTGAAATACTTTACCATAACTTGTTGGTAATAAACCTCTCATCCGCGCTCCTAACTGTAGATCATTCCAATTTCGCTATAAAAATGTCGATCTGTCGCAATTTTTGCACCACCATAGTAATATGTGATCAGTTCTGAGGCAGTCCCTCAAGCCTTCCTAATTCTGTCAAAAATTTCGCCGAAATACAAAATGTAATTATCTATTTTCGTATAAGTTTGTAGTACATAGTAAGGTGCATGTCCAACCTATACAGTGACTTTCAAATATTTTTTCAAAAATCCTACTTTTATATAATTCGCAAATGGTACATGCATTTCTACGTGCAGTGGCTATTTAGTGTTATCACCATTATCGTTTCAAATTGTGATCAATTGTGTCTCTATGCCCTTTCTGATCTTGTCTGTTTATTTACCACATGTCAGTCGATTATTTTGGTATAACAAGATCTTTCATCTGGTCTATATCTCACTTGAACCGTGTGAGAATGGAAATGCATAACAGTTCTGTGTAATAAGGTTGGTTTGACCGGTAAAAAACTATGTTGTTGTTGTTGTTGTTGAAACGTCAGTAGGACAGATATTGATCGATAAATAAACATTACTGGGCTCTCCAAATTGGGGAGGGGATTCTTTGGATTTCCAAGTGCCTTATGGCTAAAAACGGGTGCCCAGCTTTGTGCCCCATGGCAAACTTTTGGGCTCCTCCAGTTATTCCCCTCTTGGCAAATTTTTTGCAGCCCGATGTACATAAAATTTGATCAAATTTTTTCCTAATATTCTGGTCCTGAAGCCAAAAATTTGCTTCAAAATCGCATTTCTCTCCATCAAAACCATTTTGGCAGTGTTTCTGACACGATTTTAACCGTTTTCAGCCTGTTCGGAACCAGAGGTCCTCGGTTTAAACCCCCTGGCAGGATTTTCAGCGAACGGAGAGTCCAGCATTATTAGCTTCCTCAGTCTCTTCAAATATCCAGAAAGGTAATAATGCAATCTCAGTACATTAAGTATAATGTAAAAATTTATTTCAGTACATTTTATATCCACTGTACCTTCATTTTTTCCTTTAATCTGTTTTACTATATATAAGTTTCGAAGACCAGGTTCCGGATTCGTTTTAAATGGACGGTTCCGGTTGCTGGTTTCGGTTTCGGTTATTACCTGTTATCTATGTTCCTATAACCCTATAACCAAAGTACAATTTAGGTCCGTTAAAAGTACCTCTAAAGTTGAGCTAATCGTGTTTCCAGGGGCCCAAATTTCCATCTGTCGTATCTGGCTCTCCCAAAGTGCGATTTAAGTTAGTTAAAAAGCAAACTTGATCATATTGGGCACTCTAGCGACTCTGTGAGGACTATTTCCAATACCTAGCTATGTTTCTATATATACCCTTCAAATTGGGCTAATCGTGTATCTGGGGGCCCAGAAATTCGATTTTTCGTATCTGGCTCGCCCAAAGTACAATTTAGGTCCGTTAAAAGTACCCCTAAAATTGAGCTAATCGTGTTTCCAGGGGCCCAAATTTCCATCTGTCGTACCTGGCTCTCCCAAAGTGCGATTTAAGTTAGTTAAAAAGCAAACTTGATCAAATTGGGCACTCTACTGACTCTGTTAGAACTATTTTTGTACCTAGCTGCCTTCCTATACCTCTAAAATTGGGCTAATCGTACTTCTGTGACTAACAATTCGTTTTTTCGTATTTGGCTCGCCCAAAGTACGATTTAGGTCCGTTTAACAGAAAATTTGATCAAATTGGCACTTTAGCAACTCTGTAAGCACTATATACAGAACCTAGCTGCCTACCTATACCTCTAAAATTGGGCTAATCGTATTTCTGTGACTAACAAGTCTATTTTTCGTATTTGGCTCGCCCAAAGTGCGATTTAGGTCTATTAAAAGTAAACTTGATCAACTTGAGCATTCTAGTGACTTTGTGAACACTATTTTCAGTAAATTGCCACTTTCATATACCCATAAAATGAGCTAATCGTGTTTCTGGATGCCCAAAAATTTGATTTTTCGTATCTGGCTCGTCTAAAATCCGATTGAAATCCGTTAAAAAGTAAACTTGAATAAATTGGACGCTCTAGTAAATTTGTGAGCGCTATTTCCAGTACCTACCTACGTTAATATACCCTTAAAATTGGGCTAATCGTGTTTCTGGATGCCCAAAATTAGATTTTTCGTATTTTGCTCATCTAAAATGCGATTGAGATCCGTTAAGAAGCAAATTTGATCAAATTGGACACTCTAGTAACTTTATGAGCACTATTTCCAGTACCTAGCTACGTTGCTATACCCACAAAATTGGGATTATCATGTTTCTGGGGCCCTAAAAATTTTATTTTTCGTTTCTAGCTCACCCAAAGTGCGCTTTAGGTCCGTTAAAAGCAAACTTGATCGGATTAGGCACTCTAGTGACCCTGTGAGGACTATTTCCATTACCTAGGTACCATAGTATACCCCTAAAATAGGGCTACTCATGCTTCTGTGGGCTCCAAAATTCAACTTTTCGTATATATTTCACACAGAGTGGGATTTAGGTCCGTTAAAAGTACCCCTAAAATTGAACTAATCGTGGTTTCGGGGGCCCAAAATTCCATCACTCGTATCTGGCTCACCCAAAGTGCGGTTTCAGTCAGTTAAAAAGCAAACTTGATCAGATTGGGCACTCTACTGACTCTGTTAGAACTATTTTTTGTACCTAGCTGCCTTCCTATACCTCTAAAATTGGGCTAATCGTACTTCTGTGACTAACAATTCGTTTTTTCGTATTGGGCTCGCCCAAAGTCCGATTTAGGTCTATTAAAATAAAATTGATCAACTTGAGCACTCTAGTGACTTTATGGACTCTATTTTCAATACCTTGCTACTTTCCTATACCCATAAAATGAGCTACTCGTGCTTCTGGATGCCCAAAAATTAGATTTTTCGTATCTGGCTCGTCTAAAATGCGATTGAGATCCGTTAAAAAGTAAACTTGATTAAATTGGACGCTCTAGTAACTTTGTGAGCGCTATTTTCAGTACCTAGCTACGATCCTATGCCTGCAAAATTAAATTGGGGTTATCATGATTCTGGGGCCCCAAAAATTCCATTTTTCGTTTCTAGATCGTCCAAAGTGCTATTTAGGTCCGTTAAAAGCAAGCTTGATCAAATTGGGCATTCTAGTGACTTTTTGGGTACTATTTACAGAACCTAGCTGCCTTCCTATACTTCTAAAATTGGGCTAATCGTATTCCTGTGACTAACAATTAGATTTTTCGTGTTTGGCTCGCCCAAAGTGCGATTTAGGTTCGTTAAATAGCAAATTTTATCAAATTGGCACTCTAGCGACTTAGTAACCACTATTTACAGAACCTAGCTGCCTACCGATACTTCTAAAATTGGGCTAGTCGTATTTATGTGACTAACAATTCGATTTTTCGCATTTGGCTCGCCCAAAGTGGGATTTATATCTATTAAAAGTAAACTTGATCAATTTGAGCACTCTAGTGACTTTGTTAACCATATTTTCAGTAAATTGCTACTTTCCTATACCCATAAAATGAGCTTATCGTGTTTCTGGATGCTCAAAAAAATTAGATTTTTCGTATCTGGCTCGTCTAAAATCCTATTGAAAAAAGTTCGATTTTTCGTATCTGGCTTACCGAAACTGTAATTTATGTTCATTAAAAGTAAAATTGATCAACTTGGACACTCTATTGACTTTGTGGGTACTATTTTTAGTGCTTAACTACATTTCTATGCCCTTAAAATTGAGCTAGTAGTGTCTCTGGGGATCCAAAAATTCGAATTTCCTATCTGGTTCGCCCAAAATGAAATTTAGATCTGTTTAAAAGCAAACATGTTCAAATGCAGCACTCTAGTGATGACTGTGTAAGCACAGCTTACAGTACCTAGCTACCTTCCTATACCCTTAAAATTGGGCAAATCGTGTTGCTTGGGCCAAAAATTCGAGTTTTCTTATCTGGCTCGCCCAACGTGGGATTGAGGTCCACTAAAAGCAAATTTGATCAAGTTGGACACTCTAGTGACTTTGTGAGCACTATTTCCAGTACCTAGCTACCATACTATACCCCTAAAATAGGGATAATCATGTTTCTGGGGGCTCAAAAATTCGACTTTTCGTATCTAGTTCGCCCATAGTGGGATTTAGGTCCGTTAAAAGTATCCCTAAAATTGAGCTAATCGTGTTTCCGGGGTGCTAAAATTCCATCTTTCATATCAGGCTCTCCCAAAGTGCGATTTAAGTCATTTAAAAAGCAAACGTGATGATATTGGGCACTCTAGTGACTCTGTGAGCACTATTTTCAGTACCTAACTACGTTCCTATACCCTTCAAATTGGGCTAGTCGTGTCTTGGGTGGCCCAGAAATTCGATTTTTCGCATCTGGCACGCTCAAAGTAAGATTTAGGTCCGTTAAAAAGCAAATTTGATCAAATTGGCACTCTGGTGACTTTGTGAGCTCTATTTACAAAACTTAGCTGCCTTCCTATATACCTCAAAATTGGGTTAATTGTCTTTCTGGGGTATAAAAATTCGATTTTTCGTATCTGGCTTACCGAAACTGTAATTTAAGTTCATTAAAAGTAAAATTGATCAACGTGGGCTATCTATTGACTTTGTGAACTCTATTTTTAGTACCTTGCTACTTTCTTATACCCCTAATATTGGGCTAATTGCGTTTCTGGGGGCCAAAAATTCGATCTTTTGTATCTGGCTCGCTCAAACACCAATTTAATGCCGTTAAAAAGCAAGCTTGATCAAATTGGGCACTCTAGTAACTTTGGCACTCTAGTAACTATTTTCAGTACTTAACAGTAGTAGGAAAAATGAGGGTTCTGGCACAGATGATTAATGACCTGTCAAATTTTTAGGAGAAATAATGATTAATGACCCTGGGTCACGTGACCTGTCAAAAATGATTAATTACCTGTCAAATATGATTAATGACCCTTATATAATAAATACATATACATGTATACGTAATACATATAATAATAGTCCTCCTCCGCCCACGCATTATATAATATATACATATACAGATATACGTAATACATATAATAATGGGCCCCACCTTCCACTATACAATATAGCACTGATGACTCATCACTTTGGAATGTTCTAGAAGCTTCTATTGGCACAATTTCAATAAACCAACCAATCAGCGTCAGGTATGAATACATGAAAAGGCTATAAAAGCTAGTGCACTTTAAATTTGTAATCATTTTACAATTTCCTTCGTTTTCGAAATGGTCGGTTTTGTGCTTACCCTGCTCTCCAAACCACTTCGCGGTTTTTTGGAGAGCTATCAAGTTACGTCACGTCGCAGCGTGGTGGATCCTGCTGTATTCGTTAATCACAGCAGACGCCAGCTGGAAAATAAAATCAAAGAACGGCTATCGACATGGAATGTTCTCAAAGCATACGTTGGAATGAAGGTTACGTTCGAGAAGGATATGGATCCTGATACAACAATCAGCACAACCTTCTGAGGCAAACTACAGCGGATTCTCAATTTTTCCATGTCAATCAACATACATCAATGATTTTCGATGATATTTTAATGAACATTGACACTTTTGTTTAACGTGGATCTGGTTGGATTGTCAAACAAGTGGAACACCTTGATCTTCACTTGGCTCGATACGTTGGATTACGAGGAGCAACCTACAAGCCTCTCCCAAAAACAATTCAATCTAAAAAGGCTGTCATCAATGTCGAAAATAGTGATAACAAATGCTTCCAATGGGCTATATTATCAGCCTTCTATACTCCAACCACAAATCCTCAACGGCAATCAAAATATGAACAATATGTTTATAATCTTAAGTTTGACGGTATCAACTTCCCAGTTCAAGTCGTTGACATCAGCAAGTTTGAGAAGCTTAATAATATTGGTGTCAGCATGATATCATGCGATGATGGCAAGCTAATCCCTCCTCGTATATATGAGGGACCCTATGAACCAGTGGTTAATCTACTGCTATACAAAGGACATTATTGCTGGATTAACGATTTGGATAAACTACTACATAATCAGGGCGGGGGAAAACGAATGTTGTTTTTTGTGAACGATGTCTACTTCCTCAATATTCTCAAGCAAAACTGGAGCTCCATACAGAAATGTGTAAAAATAACGAATATACTCGAATAACATTCCCCAAAGATTACATACTTCAATTTCGGAATACACACAAGATGCTTCGCGCTCCATATACCATCTATGCGGATTTTGAAACGCTCCTTCTCCCAATAGATTCTTGTCAACCATGTCCATCAACTTCATACACTGAAGCTTATCAAAAACATCAAGTGTGTGGATATGGAATGATTGACATTTTTCAATGTTGTGGGGACGATACAAAAGAAATGGGGAAACCCGTGGTATATCGCGGTAAAGACTGTATGAAAAAGTTTCTACTCAATGTAATAATTGAATTGGGTAACAAATACCAAGAGCGCATCAATACTCAAATACCGCTGCAGATGACTAAAGACGATTGGTTTCGATACAACTACGCGAAAGACTGCTTCATTTGTGGTAAACAACTGCTGTACGATCGTGTCAGAGACCACTGTCATCTTTGTGGTTGATTTCGGGATGCTGTCCACAATGAGTGCAACATTAGCTACACGATAAACCGGGATGTCAATATATTTTTCCACAACTTGCGAAAGTATGATGGTCATCTCATCATGCAAGAGATTGGTAAATTAACCAATCAACTTAAGATGGATCTCGATTGTATACCCAAAGGTGCTGAGGATTATCTGTCCTTTAGTATCAAATTTCAACATCAAATTGTGGAACAGCAACAACGATCTGCAGCATATGGCCCCAATGGATACCCCGCTCATCTCTTTGCTATACACGACTCAATGCAACCATACATTCAACCTCATCTAGAAGTTAACGAAGACAATTTATCTGATGTGATATCTCTTAATCAACTAGGTGAGGGCGAAGATAGCGATATCGAGGATAACGAACTGTTAGATAATATTGCGGATGACGATACTACGGCAATGGAAGATAGTCCAAAACCGACAAGATATACTTCGTCTCTCAAGTTTAAAGACAGTTTTCAATTCCTATCTTCTTTCCTTCAGGCATTGGTGGACAATTTAAAGAAGGATGGTAAATTTCCAATAATGATGGCGGAATTTGGGAACAGTACAGAACTATTATTGCAAAAGGGAGTATACCCCTATGATTATATGGACTTTTGGAAACGTTTTGAAGAAACGCAGCTACCGTCTATCAACGCGTTCTATGATAAACTCAATGATCAAAGTGTAACTGAAGATGATTATAAACATGCGGAAAAAGTATGGGATGAACTAAATTTAGAGAACATGGGAGAATACCATGACCTCTATGTGAAGACTGATGTTTCGTTATTATGTGACATTTTTGAAAGTTTTAGAAGTTTTGCTATTGATAATTATAAGTTGGACCCAGTACATTATATAACGCTTCCAAGTTTTGGATGGGATGCTTGTTTAAAGTTGACGGGCGTTCGGTTACAGTTGTTGAAAGACTTCAACATGTACACGTTTTTGAACATGGCATACGAGGAGGTATTTCAATGATTTCACACCGTTATGCCAAGGCCAATAAAATTTTGACCCAAGTAAGGAGCCAAACTATATAATGTACGTGGATGCTAATAATTTGTATGGATGGACTATGGTTCAGAAGTTACCTGTAGATGGATTTAAATGGGTTGAAGAGAGTCGACTGTCAGGGATAAATTGGGAAAACGATGGGGATATTGGTTATGTACTCGAAGTTGATTTAGAATACCCAGATTATTTACACACACTACACAGTGATTACCCTCTTGCTCCTGAGTCTATGAAAATTGAAGACTCAATGTTGTCCCCCTATTGCCTTCAGGTAAAGGAGGATTTCCGAATGAAATATACCCCAGTTAGAAAAGTTGTCCCTAATTTGAACGACAAGGTTAAACATATCGTACATGCTAGGAATCTGAAACTGTATACCGAATTGAGTCTCAAGGTAACTAAAATTCATAGAGCAATTCAGTTTAACCAGCGAGATTGGATGAAACCCTATATTTTGTTTAATACCGAAAAACGCAAAGGGTCGAAGAGTGATTTTGAAAAGGATTTATTTAAACTGCTAAATAACGCAGTCTTTGGGAAAACTATGGAAAATGTACGGACTTATAAGGACATTAAACTTATAAATTGTCCGAAAAAGTTTCAAAAGTTGGTATCGACCCCTCATTACAGTGGCAGTACGATCTTTGACGAAAATTCAGTGGCGGTTTCAATGAAGAAACCAAGTGTTTGTTTATGCAAACCAATTTGCGTGGGTTTTACTGTTCTTGAGCTTTCCAAAATGTTAATGTGCGATTTCCACTACAAATATATCAAGAGCAGATATGATTGTCATCTGCTATTTACCGATGCCGACAGTCTCTGCTATGATATATACGCAGAGCATATCTACGGTGACATGAAGGAGAACATAGAATATTTTGACACCAGTGACTATTTACCCGACCACTTCCTATACTCTACCACAAACAAAAAAGGTTTTGGGTAAAATAAAAGATGAAACTGCTGGGATTCCTATTGAAGAGTTTTGCGGATTGAAACCAAAAATGTACTCCTTCAAATGGGGAGGCGTTGAGAAAAAGAGAGCAAAGGGAGTTAAAAACAAACCCTCAAAAAAGCTATACATATGGATGATTACATCCAGACTCTCAGGAATACCACTAGACTAAGACATTTAATGAAAAAGATTTCAAACAATAAACATCAACTGTATACGGTTGAGCAGAATATGATTAGTTTGAGCGCTTATGACGATAAGAGGTGTATTTTACTAGATGGGGTAACTTCTCTTAAATACGGACATTGTGATATTATGGATTGTTCTGATTGATATTTACACTTTGTATTTATTGCTTACTATTTTGTTCTATTTATAATAAAATTTTAAAAAATAGCACTAAATACATGAAAATGATGCACATCCTATAATTTACAAGTTAATATGGCTAACAAATCTGTTTCGTTTTCTGAATTTTAACCGGAAATGTATCAGAGGAAGCAAAATTTTTGTGGCTAAAGAATTGATTTGAAAAAAGTGATTGCAATAGTCGTTACCCTGCTTACAACAATCGCAATAGAGGCCGGTTTTCTGGTTAACAAGCATGAAAAGAAGCCATGTATTGAAGGAATATCACTCAATGGACCTTTACGCTTCAAAGATTGGACAAAGCCTCCAATTGAATCTTGGTTTCCAACTCGTGGTTACAACATTCACTGGGTGAGCCGAGCAAACGATAATCTACAATTTGAGATAATACTTCGCCCTCCTCGTTCCATCAAACTGGGAGTGAAAAAGTCGTCAATCTGTTTGATATATCTGAACATCTATTTCGGAGGTTCGTGGTACCGTACAAGAATCTCCTCGTGCTGATTCAAACAGACGATACATACAAGGGATTTTATTTAACAAATTGCAACTTGGAATACTCTTTCATCGCTAAATTGTCAACCTTCAATCTAAAACGAGTGTTTGAAAAACGACTGATTAGAGTGAATATTAGAAATGCTGAGCTATTCCTATCACGCGCAAACGAAACATTTCGAGTATGAAAATAGCAATACGTCTTGGTTTGTTGTGACAGAAGAATCGAGACAATGGATGATTGAAAAATGTTTGACTGAATTTGATTTTATGAAATATATTGAAAACAATGAATTTATACTTGAGAAACAATTTGATGATATTGTTGGTGTGGTAATGCCCTGTGGTATGTTAACATGTACAGTGAGGATTGTATATGATATTTATAAAGAAAAGATTGTAACCAGTTACCCAATAAACATGAAAAGATAACTGCATTTTGTCTATATCAACTATGAAGCTAGAAGATTTGTACTACAGCTTGAAAAGCCCTGCCTCCTTTTCAGGGGTAAACAAACTTTGGCAACATGCTAAAAAAATATGGTTTTTCCAAACAGCAAGTTAAAGAGTGGCTACAAGGTCAGGATACATATACACTTCATAAACCCAAACGGAAGAGGTTTCGAAGGGTAAAAACAATAACAAAGGGTCTCAATGATTTATGGCAAGCTGATCTTGCAGATATGACACGATTGTCTAGGTATAATGATGACAACAAATATCTACTAGTGGTTATAGATGTGCTGTCTAAATTTGTCACAGTTGCCTCGTTAAAGTCTAAAAACTCAAAATTAGTATGCGAAGCCTTGGAAACCATGTTTCGCACTAACCGTCCAAATCATATTTTCTCGGATCGTGGCGCTGAATTTACAAATATCACCTTCAAAAATCTCTATCAAAAGTACGAAATAATTTGCTTCACTGCTCAGAATGTTGAAACCAAGGCTGCAGTTGCGGAAACGTGCATCTGCATCCGTACTTTGAAATCCAAAATATATCGATACCTTACCAAACACAATACGTATCGTCATATCGACATTTTACAAGACATTGTTGATAACTACAATCACACAAAGAATCGCTATGGTTTCCGTCCATTGGATGTAACTGTTGAAATTGAATCTGATATTTTAAACATTTTGTACCCTCCTCGAGGACACAGAGTTCTTTCATACAAGTTTAAGCTTAATGATGCTGTAAGGGTTGCAAGCGCCCAGTTTATCTTCGACAAGGGATACAAACCGCAATGTTTTCAAGAAGTATTTTATATTACAAGACGAATACATTCAGATCCTCCTCGTTATAAAATTAGCGATTACGGAAATGATGATATCTTGGGAACATGGTATGAGCAGGAGCTTCAAAAGGTGCGTGTAGGGGATACCTTTAATATTGAAAAACGTAGAACGAAAGATGGTACTCGTCAATATTTAGTAAAATGGCTTGGACATCTTGAAAAATTTAACAGCTGGGTAGATGAGCAAGACATGAAAAGAGTATGACCAACTTATCAATTTTAAAAATGGAGTCAATACCGTTTGAAGTACCGTTTACCTGTATTGTTTCAGGCGCAACAGGAGTAGGGAAAACTCATCTTGTGGCTCAACTGTTGCGTAAAAATCCATTTGATAAGCAATTTGAAAAGGTTGTTTGGTGTTATGGAATGATGCAACCTATGTATCATCAATTGTCAGAGGAAATGGATAATTTAACGTTTGAAGAAGGATTCCCGACCTTTGTTGAAAGGAATGAAGGACAAACTCTGTACATACTCGATGATTTGATGGAATACTCAAATGACAAAACATAAGCAAACATGTTTACCCGAATGCGACACGCAAATATTAGTACTATATTTATAGTGCAAAACTTTTATCATTCTGGAAAGTACATGACAGAAATTTCTAGAAACGCTCAGTATTTATTTCTGTTTCCAAATCCTCGTTCGAAATCAATGATTGCAACATTAGGAAGACAAATGTGGTCTCATAAACCCAACTTTCTCTCTACAGCGTTTGAAATGGCAACCAATGACAAACCTTACAGCTATCTGATGATTGATCTCAAGCCTAATACACCTGAGGATTTACGTATTAGCTAAAATATTTTTGATCAAACTGCTGTATACAAACCTACATGAAAAGACAAGTCATCGTGATATCTATAAAAGATATGGAACGTCATTCCGCAACAATATCTCTGTCCTGTGCCTTGGTTAAAACTGACAAGAAATGTATTAAAAGTTTTATGAAGTCTGCCCCCGTATCTGTAATCAAATCTTTGAGTGAAATTTGTTATAATATTTTTATTGGCAACATTCCTTTTACTGAGCAGCAGATTAAGCTGCTACGCAAGCAACGTTCGACAATTTACAAACTATCGTCTTTGAAGTTGTCTGATAACATGAAAAGGGCAACATGTTACAATGGATCTTTTAAAAACATTAATTGCAGTATGGCCAAGCGATATCTGCTAGTGTCTCCTAGCTGGTTAGAGAAACAAACTCAAACTAATGGAGAACAATTGAAAGTAAGCGTAGATACGCTTGAGGACAAGCCAAAAGAAGATATTTCAAGTCTATTTACCAAGCGCCTACAGTTCAAGGTCAAACTCCTTTCCAGTCATTTGAAAACCGTAAAGCAAGATGCAAATAATCGTGTTGAGTATAATTACGGATCTGTGGGATCAACACTTTACGATATAGCAAAGTATTTGGTAACTGACAGCGGAAAATTTTCAGCTCCCCGACCAATAGACATTGACTAATTTCGAACAGAGTATATGCAGGAGGTACCGAATGGGGCTCTAGGGAGAGGCAAGGAAGTACATGAAAAAAAAGTATCGACTGGAAACGTTTATATTGAATAATATGTCAACATCAACTACGTTTAAGATTTGTGAATCGAAAGACGGTCGAGCCTTGGCGTTATTTGCTACAGGCTATTGTCCGTTGACCAGCGTACATGTCGCTGACTTCAACGTAGATGATATGACGTATAGTAGTATTCAGCAATATTATGAATCGGAAAAGGCGAATTACTTCAACTGCTATGAAGCAAGATATGAAATATTGATGGAACGCTCTCCCAAGAAGATAATAAATATTGGGGAAAATTTAAAATTTTTCGACCAACCAGAATGGGACAAGGTCAAGATGACGTCGTACTTAAAGCAATGGAGGCTAAAGCCAATCAACATAACCCCACCTACGACCTGTTGATGTCTACAAAAAATGCTGTGATTGCAGAGGCAAGCAAATTTGGTAACGGGATTGGACTATATGTAGAAGACGCAAACGTCAACGATATCAGTCTTTGGACTAAAGACAACTGGTACGGTCGCCTTTGGATGTCAGTTCGCTATGGACTTCAAAATAACCAACCTAGTGGTAAAGACTACAACCAGTAATAACATTAACTTGCTACAACTCAGCAGTGTTCTACAGCGATTACGATACAACCCACGACGTTTTCGTGATGGAACTTTAAAGTTGTCAAGCGGAAGTGTGATGGTATGGCCAAATGGCAAACTATTGTTTCTGGGATACAAATCAATGGATGACTTGCGTTCGGATGCCAAGAATTTTAAGAAAATTTTGAAAAACTTTGGATATTGGACTGATGAATTTGAATTTGAAATTTGTGTGTAAATGTCATGCTGCTATTGATTTAAATGTTTTCTATGAAAAGCTGAGAGGGGATTACACTATAACATACCTACCGGAATTATTTCCAGGTTTGAGTTTTAGATATAAGAGTTGGACATTGTCCGTTTTTAGAACAGGGAAAACTGTAATAACAGGTGTAAAGTCTCTTGGTGATATGTATGATATTGTATATGATGTAGGTAACTTAATTTTTTGAAATAAAGAGAAAAAACAACAGCACTACATGCAAAGGCTATACTGATATTTATAAACAGCTTAAATGAAGATTATTGTTGTGAGAAAGTTAAATGATTTGACAGTACAGCTTCCTATACCAATTGAAGCTGATTACGTCCTTGTGATGGGTTACAAGTTATTTGGATCCATAGAAAACAATGCCTTACATGATAAAGGCAAATTTTATTGAACCTAAAATTTTAAATTGTGGTTTTACAGAAACATTATGCGTTCTAACTGGACAAAAAGTGGACACTTGCTCCAAATTGAAGAATAAATTTACTTCAGACCTAGTTTTTGAGGCAACAGACAATGTAGGAAATGCGATTTCCTCGTTCGCAGATAAAGTTTTGTACTTACATTTAAAGTTTATAAAAACATGAAAAAGGTTTCAGTCTGTCAATATTTAAAACAATGTCTATTAGTGTGAAAATCAACCCAGTTTTCCAGGGACAGAGACAAAAACCCAAGTGCAAGAATTTGAAACCTAAGCGAAAGAGGTTTAAGCCTAAGCGACAAACGTTAAAACGTAAAAAAGTTTAAAAAACGAAAGAAGACGAAAGTTTAAAAAACATGAAAAGAAATTGAAACATTTAAAATCTAAGAAAATTTTCTAATATGGAAAACAGTAATCTGAACTAGAGCCGAAGACCACAACAACAAAGAGATTGAAAGCTGTCAGCTTGTCAAGTTTACCAGTGTCAGCGGACAACAGATTGAGGATGCTGCAGCACCACTGGAATTTAAGATTCCAAAGTCCGATTACTTAGTGGATATGAATCAGCTGTTTCTCAAATTCAAAGTAAAGCTGATCACTAAATCGGAAGCTCAAACACCCAAAGCCCCAGC
>JASANE010005202.1:0-14589 GCA_030248225.1 Trileptium ribeirensis | reverse complement strand
AGTTTTGCGACTGGGGGAACAATTATCATTGCGACTGGGCAACACCTTTCTGCTTTGCACACTTTAGTTATCTATTTTTTATTTTATTCCGATTTCCCAATTCTATTTTAAATGTACATTCATTAAATGTTATCGGTTTGATACTTTTAATAATGAGAAAATAACTGCGATATGTAATATTGGCTTTAAGTCTGATGTAGCTAACCCAAGTCAACTTGACGGGCGTAACGTTATTTATGCTTAAAAAGAACAACCTGGTGCAAGAACCCGACTTAATCTTATGTTCAGTAAATACATTATAATTTTTGAAATGTGAGCTGAGGCAATTTCTTAGGCTTAGTATTTCAAGCGTGTACATCTTACATGTAGCTTCGCTCCACTCAGCTTAGCTTTGGCATTGGCTATTATCGATTACGTGTGTGTTTATTGTATACAGATTAACTGTTGATAGTTTTAATTTAACATGGGAAAACGGAATTGTGCTGATTAGTACTGGTTTAAGCAAACTTGATTTAACAATTTTATCGACGTAAATGCATGAGGCGGGGAGCTTGGCACAAGGTCCTAGCCTCATTGTTTAACGTAGATAAAAATTTGGGGCTCTCCTAAAGCTGGTGAGGGAATTAGGGAAGGGTCCTACCATCTTTTCGGGTATAACCCATCACCCCCAAAAAGGTCTCCTCAAGACCAGGGTCGCCCCTTTTCAGGGATAGCCACCCGATGATGCTAAATTATTGTTCTTGGTATTCGCCCAGAAACCGTTTGGTGCCGGCTGATCAGGGTCTAATTGAAGGTCGCCCACCGATTGTGCAGTCCGCAACGAAAGTTTTTTGTTTTTGCTTTTGGGTTGCAACGGCTTACAGCTTTTACTAATGCTATACCTATAGCCGATAAATATTTTCCTAGTGTGTTGCAACTACGACTTAGTACTGCATGTTTCCTCTACTACCTGTATAGCAGCACACTTTGTGTGCACTGAGTTTAGCACATTACAGACGTTTGAGCTGGTCTATTTTTAGTCTACTGCATAAGTGCAGTAACAAAAGGAAGGGCAACGTATCTCCCACTTTTTAATGTCGAGGGGGCTGCCCCCCCTCCCGAATTAGCGGACGGTTGAAAAAATTTGCTAATCCAAAAAGTTGTTTCTGACAAGTCTTGTGTTTCAGACGATAAAATGTCAGTGTTGAACTGTTACAGATGGATGAATAACTTAGATACTAGGATCTATATCAGCTCCTGCAGCTGAACATTGCATAGCCCGTGAGCCTCCGACCGCTTCTGGTTTTGAACCGTCATCATCCTGTATTGCCCAAAAAGAGGTTGCACCAGGATCTTCTGAAAGCCAACACCTCCCACTTATATTTTCCGCCATAGCGACGCCCCCGCTTTTATTTTCTAACTGTACCACTTGTCTACTGTAGCTTATATCACCTTTGCAAAGGCGACGGATACCTTTTCCCACACAAAACCTGTGGATTAACTCTGAAGTGTTGGGGCTTCTGGTAAATATTTAGCCTGGATGAATAGTTTTCTATCTACCAAGAAGTTCGGCATTCGAACGAGAGCTATTCCAATTATAAAGCCGTTTGATGTAGAGATTCTCAAGGAATATGCTCGTACCAACTTATTCACGCTATATGTTAATGATTTAATTGATTATGTTAAAATGTTCTGTAATTTTTATATAAATTTGTTCGCCGATGGTGATAAATTGTATAAACGATCTCAGAATAAAATAGTCAAACTGCTAAATATAACATGTAAAATGAACTAGCTCGATTCTCGAAGTGGTATAAAAATGCTAACTTACGATGTCGGCTTCAAAATATACAATTTTTCGGACAAAAACCCACCCTGTTTCATATGTATGCCATGACAAGTAGCACTATATCACACAGCGAAATCTATGGCCTCGGTCGAGGTACCATCACTAAAGACTTATAATTCAGATATCATTGCAGAGATATAGTGAGCAAAGCATACCGATTATGTTATATACATTTCCGCTGTTTCCTAACTTTTTATATTGAAGTGCTTCGTCGTACCTGCCCACAATAAATATGTCTACTAAAAGTGGAGTACGCGGCTCGCGTTTGGTCAACCGCGTATGCTGGTGATATCAATATCATAAACAGCGTACAACATACTATGTAAAGCGTTTGTTTAATCGTTTAATTATAGTATAACGAAAGACTAAGATTCTTAGATCGAGACTATACTTCGACTTCGTTACAATTTTCAAATTTAACGGTAATGAATACGACTCTATTTTAAAACTACCCCAATGTTATTGAAATACGAACAGGGCCATAGCCGAGGAATATATAAGCCTAAGTTTAGAACCAAACTATATATACATATATACTGCACCATATATTTTCAACGCGCGTAATACAATATTGAATACCCTACTGTCAACGATAGGCGGAATACCTTTAGTTACGACTTTGAGTTCAAAAAGTATTTAAAACATTACTAGCTAAAGCAGATTTCGAAAATACTTTAACTCACAGTAGTAAACTATAATAGATAAAAATTGGCACTGTTTCATATCTGGCTACTTACGTTTCTTAGCAAGTCCAGATTTATAATTTATAAATATGTATTTATGACCTCGCTAGCAAACTCAAAAACTGCAGGCATTGCCACACAATTTTACTCAGTCACTTTGATATAACATTTTTTGAAACAACAGCCGAAAAATATAGGTAGATGTAAGTGGCAAGGTTTTACTCACCTTTCTGTCCTTACGATATTCACTTCGTTATGTGTATTATTTACATTGTAAACTTGTGTGGCAATGCTCTGAGAACTCTAGCAAGTATGCTGTGCTAACGACGTTTAATGAGTTCCAATTCTCGGGTCGTGTCTTAGCCTAAGCAGAACATTGCGTAAATGTAAAGTCTCGTATGTACCACAGGAACTGAATAAATTTGTTTTAAATTGTATTGTATTGTACTAACCAGTATTGGAACCGGATCATCGGAACAGTTGGATCACATGTATGACTGCGGGCCATTGGGTCGCGAACTGTGACCCGGTAGTGACCCGTTGTGATTTGAAGCCCAAACCTTTCACTTTTGTACAGCTATCAACATTACGGAAAAGTTTCTTTTGCTTGCTCCTTTTCCTGATCGGCTTTTCTGAAAAGATTTGAGGCTCGGCTAGGTTTTGGAGATCGAGTTTGTCTGTTATATATAGCACCTAAACTTTAATTTGTTCTTGAAAATGCCGCTCTGCAACGGTGAGTGCTCAAATTTTGCAAAAAAGCAAATGAAGCGTAGAAGACTGGAAAGGATGGTGGTCTGCGCCCTGGCTGAAGCACATCCTGGATGTGCTCCCGGGAAACAGAATTTACAGCCCTGCACATTAGTGTGTATTCTTTTACTTTCTTTTCATGTGCAAGTTATAAAGAAAAAAGAGGTGTCAAACAAAAATTTTTAAGCAAAGTACGTACATACAAATCCACAACACACAATCACTGTCCACCAAGTTGTCCACTCAATTGAAACACCAAAGACAAAAGAGAAAATATTGCTAACATGTCGCAGAGTTGAGCACA
Source organism: Trileptium ribeirensis (assembly GCA_030248225.1). Classification (NCBI taxonomy): domain Eukaryota; kingdom Metazoa; phylum Nematoda; class Enoplea; order Enoplida; family Thoracostomopsidae; genus Trileptium; species Trileptium ribeirensis. The sequence continues at coordinate 11,027 of JASANE010005202.1, read as the reverse complement.
TGTTCTCTAACGGTCGTGATTATGCCGCAGTGTATACCTCTTTTTTCACAAAAGAAATTGTATCACATTAAAATCCACGAGCCTTGAGACTACCCACCATAAACTTAAAAAAATATGAGTTGAGATTCTCCTTGCACTAGAAGCTAATAAATTGATTCATATCGGTGTGAAATATAAGTAGCATCTCAGCATCCTATTTTTCTGCGTTTATGAAGACATAGCTAGGGTTGAGAATCTTAAGATGGTATAAACTTTTTTGAACAAAGAAAGCCATAGACATAGCGCCATTATGGTAAGCGTTAAAGAGCACGTGCGCACATTTGCGATATTTCACAATATTTCATTTTTTGCTTCAATGGAGTGGTCAGCTTGGCAAATAATGGTTGTTTGTTATGGATTTAGTACGACCCAAGCTCATCAATTTTTGAAATTGTTTATGACAAACCTATACATTTATTAATACTTTGTGTTAAAACCTCGTACAGTTTTATTCATAGCCGCTCGAATATCGAAAGTATTAGAGTCGTGACGCCTGGCTGAGAGAAGGATATGAGCATTTGAAAGCATTGACAATGTTTAAGCTGCATACTGATTTATGCGTTGAAGTTCGTTGCTTTTTAGTAACGACAACGACAGTAGTACATTCCCACAAGTGTAAGGATTGTTTGTATTCTCTACAATACCCTTAGTCCGATTGGCTCTACTAGTTTGTTTACGAAGATATATATTTTGAAGTGGCTTACAATTCGCATACACAAACGATAGGAAATTACTTAAGTATTTTCTTTTATCCAGTTGTATCTACTCACTGGCTAAGACCCTGTAGAAAACTTTTCTTAATTCTGTTTTAATATTGCTTTGTAAAGTGGTGACTTTGTGTTTTTATTCCACAGATTTTTTGCTATTTCTCAGAACTATTATATCTTGGCCAAAGGTTACCTTGTCACCGGATTACTGCCGAAAACGGGTCGGCGACCCAGTCATCGAGTAAGCCTGGCAAAAAATGGTGACCAAGTTCATTTGCTGCCACTAACCCGTTGCAATATAAATCAATAAGTCGTTACAAGTCATGGTTTTCAATAATAGTTGGTCTCGCAGACGGACGTAACTTCCGATGCAAAACCTTTTCGAGCTGCGATATTCAATGACGAGTAGTATATAAACGATTTATTACTACCGCTACTACAACAGTAAGAGTAGAGCTTTTAAAATCTGTGTTTGCTCGCCCGGCTTTTGGAGTTTGCCGTTTATGGATAAATATTGTGGTTTGCAGTACATAATGATTATGTATCTGAAGTGTTAGTTCAGCTTTTATGGTAAGAAGCCACTAAAAAACTGATATCACAATACTTAAGATGGAATAAAAAATACAGAAACAAGCTATATTTAGAAAAGAACAATTTTCTTAAAAAGTAATGGTACTTATTCTTAAAACAGATTACCATGAGACAAGTTTTTAACGTAATTTTCTAAATGAAATAACTGTCTGAACAGGTCCTTCAGCTTCTTTGTGATTCTTCACCCATTTATCAAAGATAGAAATTATTGAGTTTCGAATTTCCAAAGTATTTATTATTTGATTAGGCCGGGCACATTTCTACAATATTGGATTGTGTCATGCCTGTTTGTCGTGACACGAGGGCAGCTTCTTTGTGGTTTGCACAAAATAACTTATTTGTCGACATAATGTGGCGTTAGTTGCCGGGGCTATTGGTCGTTCTCTATGCTATTTGTGTCCAGAGTTTTCAACGAAACTTGCATGATAACCCGCATTGGTGTTTACACATTTATATCCACATACATACATGTATATATACATACATGTATTTATTTATATCATTGATGTCATATAGTCTGTCGGCTAAGTGGAGGGGAGGGATGATGCGCAGCGGGGGATTTTTTAATTTGCCTAGAACTTATAATTTTACCTAATTTCCGTTAAAAGTTTCATCAATTTTTGTTAAATTGTGACAGTTTTTGCCAAATTTGCCACAATTTTTGTCAATTTGTCTCTCAACATTTTCTCCGCGATAGATAGTGCGGAGCCTTCAGGAAGATGTAAATTTGGCTTGAAAAGAGGGAGGGTTGGCCGGACGGTTTGGGCGGTACAACTCCCTCCCATATGTGTATCTATGTGTATGTGTATAAGCATCGAACTAGCGTTGATGGATACTAGACCATGATGGCTATTTTGCGTTTAGTTGTTGAATTCTAGAATTTTGTTGGTGATCTAATGTTCATGGCAGGATCAGTATAAATTAATATCAGCTGATAGTAATTGTAAGGTTATTTAAATGTGTTATTAACACATATTACAATAAATTAAAATAGGTTACTAAACAATGTTCTTGCTGGAAAACTATTACCATGCACTAGACTTTTGAGATAGATTAAGAACAATATATTTTACACATACGCATGTATATAAAGTTTTTGTTGCCGCCATCATATAATACGGTTGGGTATAGATGGGTCGACCAGATCGTTCGCTTTGGGGTTTAGGGTAAATTATTGCGCAGTCACGACTCTATGATTGGCACATCAATTGTAACTGTGCGTACGTATGTGGCGTGCGCGCGTATTTCGTTGTTTTGCACAGTACTCAGGCTATGCCACTGTACCCACTACAATTACAATTAAAGTTTTTCTTCATTGTAATCCGACTGCGGTGCGTTTTACAAATCCGACCGCTAAGTCTGCTAAGCCATTTGAAAATACCGTAAATCAAACGTTATTCGGTGAAAAAAAACCAGCCAGTGGTTGACGCCGTCGAAAATGCTTCAAATGAAATTTTTTTGAACCAATCCACTCGCCTAGCTGAGTCGGATGGCACTAAGGCTAAAGTTATCGCTACAGATAAAAAAGTGGTGCTGTTCAAGCTACTAATCGAAGAACCGTAATTCGTTTACACAAGTATAGGATCTTCTATCAAATACTACTCTTGTAGTCCCGCGAGAGATCACGTATGATGTGGATACGATTTTATGTCGTTCTATGCCACTTAAATAACATAATTTTGTTGGTTTTTAGTTCATATATTTTTGACCCTGAATCATAAACGCTTTTTAAGTTGTTATCGGCCAGAGGCTTCACAATTTATAACAACAACAACAAGAACGCTTATTGACATCTACATACTGGCAACTGAGCAGCGTAACGAGTTTTGCATCAAGCGTTAAGGCCGTCATATGGAGCTGGTGATTTAGGCAATGGTCTACCAACTGCCGATTATCAGTTATAAAAACATGAATACACATATTTGATTGAATTAAAAACATTGAAATTGTGCTAGTAAACTGTCTCCAGAAGGAGAACAAATCTTCTTATGTAGGTGTAATACATCTCAAGCTAAGTTTAAGCGTCTAAAGGAGTAAATAACATGGCTTACTTACTGGCTCCTGTTAAATTTCAAAAATTGGTAAAGGTCTTTCCTATTTAAGGGAGTTTGAATTTCTTAGAACCAGTTGCTGCTATTATAAAGTTAATAAAATTAACGTAAGATCAATCGAAAAGGAAGCAAGTCCACTTACATTTGGTAAAACATTGAGCGACCAAAAGATTTATCTTAATTTAAGGGTGTAAATCTCATTTCAGTTTATTGTTAAAAAGGTTTCAACAAAACTGTAAAAACTGGCTCGGGTCAACCTTGTTCAAAAGTGTTTTGAATTTTATGGAGTCAGATGGTTTTACGAGAGGTTGGGAGCAAACAAAGTTGAGTAATTTACTCCACGCATGGATAGCTCTCTCTGAAAAGCTATGTTTATAACAGTTTGAATGAAACTATGGTCTTATTAGTTTTCTTTCGTGACCGCGCGTATTTGTGTTGGGAGAAATTCCGAAAAAGCTATGACAAGTATCAATTTTTTATTAAGATTAAGTATTAATTTTTTGAATACCAGAACGAGGTCGTGTTTGAAACTACCGTAGCTATACGTGAACAATGTTAGTTGTTGCTTGTGCGACATATCGAAGATACCCAATCGAATGGTTAAGCCTTCTGGTAAAATACCGCTGTACGTTGTCCAATTTATCTATTTCGACCAAATAACACGCTGACCAAACTTGGTTAGAATATTCCAAGATTGGTCGAACATTCGATAATACAACATAACTAGTGACTCTGGGTCACAATGTATGAAGCAGTTAAACAACATATTTATTACACACGATATGCTTTTGCATCGATCACGTTGTAGTGCGCGTCAAATTTGAGATCGCAGCTGATTATAGCACCTAGGTCTTTACATGTGGAAACACTAGGAATTTCGTTTCCTTGCAAACCTTGTTGGAATTTGAGGTTTTTTACCCAAGTGTAAAATATTATATTTCGAGATTGAAATAGACAGTTCCCAGGGATTTACGCTGCTTTGATGCACTCCAGAAACAACCTTTTGTGGGTTTCAATATATATTATTCAATTTAATTTAATCTGAACGATCTATCGTTAAGAAAAGCGATAATCCAAATCAAAAGCACGTTTGTAATGCCTATACATGAAATCCGGTGAGGTAGTTTGAAGTGCCAAATGGTGTCAAATATTTTTGCAAAATCAATGTACGCAAGCAAAATCAACTGATGTTCCATTGTCTAATGCATTTTAGCAGTTGTCTATTGATTCAAGCAGCTGAATACATGTTTGATTTCGTCCCAGGTAACCCTGAGGCGCAATTCGTTATATCGTTACAAAAAAGAACAGCTTAGAGCGGGGGTTCGGGAGATGGGGCGGTAGTGATACGGCTCTATAATTTAACGCAAGAGACGAGTCGTCTTTTTGTATAATGGTACTATATCAGCACGTAACCGGCTTTGTTGGTAAGCGGAACTTTACAAAGAAATACTCGAAAATGTGGGAACAGGGAAGCAGAGCGAATCCCTAGCATTTTTAAGAAAGTATTGCGTATACAAAGGAACACTGGAAAATATGGGCAAAATTGAAGCAGAGCAAATCCCTAGCATTGTTCAGAAATCATTGCGTATATCTGGGTGAGTGTTTGTGTTTTAATTTTAAACACCGCATAAATTTAAGCACGATTTGTGGAGAAAATGTAACCCAAGAAACATTAGCAGAAGCAAAAGTGTTTTGGTTTGTTGGAAACCGTTCGTTGTAATCAACAAAAACTGTAGCAAATGCGCTCGTTGAAATATCTGAGCGAGTTTTGTCGTCAGTAACTAATTCGCCGTTTGATGTACGCAGAGCATTAATACCCGATTTTTAGAATACATTCGGTTTCTAATGTATCTAAAAACATTATTACGGTTACCACTGTTGAGAAAGTTTGTTTCTGGACCATTTTAAACTAAGTTCGTTGTAGTCATCGAAATTTGACGTTAGTTAGCTCGCCCGGCATATCGTTGCTTTTCGTTTAAGCAGTTTCCTAATGAAAAGCGGGTAACTAAAACCACCGTTTTTAGAGTTTACTTTTAATATTGATAGTAATTGTGGAACAACAGCATTTAATATTTGTGTAAAAATATTCCACTTTTTCTCTATCGTGAAAACACTGTCCCATACGTTATCCCAATCAACTGAAAACGAATAGTTATTGAGGCTGTGAGTATTATTATCCTTAAAATCATAAACAAGCATACGCTGGCTCAATGTATCACTATTAGTACATCCTGATAGATGAAAATCGACCAGGCGCATAATCGAAAACTTCATCGCTCTAGTTGTATTGCATATTTAATGGTGATGTCAACACAAGATCAACGCTATTTCCCATTCGTATGGGAAATGACTTCATTTGATGTAAGCCTAACTCTTGGATTTTATTCATAATGCAAGTGTTAATAGAAGTTTTTGGCCAAGAATATTCTCCTCAGTTAATATAAGGTAAATTTAAATCACCTTTTATAGTAACAGGACAAATAACGTCAAGCAGACTTTATAGGTAGCTACACAAACACGCCATATGCGCTGCGTCGCATTCTGGCGGCCTATATACACGAGCTACGTATGTTTAGTCGGTATAAAAATATCAAGCGCTATAATTTCCAGCGAGTTAAAGTCGTGCTTTGTTTGGAACAGTAACGACGGTGTACGTGATGTCTTTGCGAACAAAGAAAGCTGCTCCACCACCTCTGCCTTTAGTTCTGTCTTTACGATAAACCTTATAATTGTCACAGTCAAATAATGAGGTGGGGAATTCACTGCTAAGCCATTTTTCACAAATAGCTAAAAAGTGGAACAGTCGTTGTGCAAAAATTTCAGGAATTTTTTACATCGACTCCGACTTACACACTCAATGTGACTATTTCCGAAATGCTGCGTATTTACTGCTTTAGCTTACCTGCAGTATAACTTCGTTCTTTTCCATTACCACCCCCGCCCAGCCGGCGTTTGCCCCAAAATGGTCAGATTCCGGAAATTTTGGTATTTTTGTGATCCTCGAGAGCTCCCCTGATCATTTCGACCAAAAAATTGAATTTTTAAAATTTTCGATTTTTTCGACTCCCAAGGGTCCCAAATGGGTAGCCCAAAAAATTTTTTCTTAAAAATTAGATTTTTACCCACCATTCGACGCGGCTTAATGATCTGAATCGAATGATTATATTTTTAACGGGACCCAGTAACCGTATCCTAAGTTATCGCCAAAAACTATCGGAGGCTAAGAGGCTCAGCTATTGAACAATTTTGGTCATAACTTCGGATGCTTTTATCGGATCCCGTTAAAAATAACATAATTGGACTCAGCACGTCAAGCCGCGTCGAATGGTAGGTGAAAATCCAATTTTTAAGAAATTTTTTTGGGTTCCCAAGGGACCCTTTGGACCCGAAAAATCTGAAATATCAAAAATTAAAATTTTTTGGTCGAAACGATCAGGGGAGGTATCGAGCATCACAAAAATACTAAAATTTCCAGAATCTTACCATTTTTGGGCAAACGCGGGCTGGGGAGTAATGGTAAAGAACCTATAACTTTACCATTATGTGTAATGTATTCGTAATCCACACTACAACGCTTGCTTGCCACCAACAAGTCCATCATCAGTGAAAGCCTTGAAATTTTTATAAAGAACCAATGTTTGATTAACAACGACGAAATTTTCTCAGCTGGTCGATTTTTACCCTTGTTCAGCTTTGCTTAATGTTTGCCCGGAATGCCACCAGGCGCCGCATGATGTTCACCACCTGTTTACATGTCCTGCTAACCCTACCCAGCTCACGGCAGGAGGTGTATGGTTATAACCTTGTGAAGCGGCAAAATTCCTGAAAGTGACGAAAACATTATGGAAGAACACTGAGTCCCGTCAACCATAATGGAGGAGCTACTACTACAGCAACAACAGCTAGTATGCTTTGAGTCTACTGGCAGAAAGGTGAGTTCGTTCTTCCGTCGACATTGACCGGCGTATGTGGACACCTTTGTACTCATGCATCTCCTTTAAGAGCCGATCTTGCTGCCGGACTGAGTGTGCTACTGTGGAAGCCCAAAAACGGACTTAGAGCGTTAGCTACGATCGTTGTTCCACTTTGAAGGGTTCAACAGTGCCATGTGAAATACCAATTCAACGTCCGCCGATGCGCCGAGGCTATGAAAAATCTAGATAGCTACCTGGATATCTTTTCCTTTCTCATTCCGGAAAACACAAAACACCAGACAATGTTTATGCTTGGCGCCATCACGATTAAATGTCTCGGGCAATTAGTTGGCAGTGTTCATTGCGGTAGCCGGAGCGTTAGCCGGAGCGTACGACATCGGAATGGACTGCGTTTGAACGTCCTGGTTTGTCATTGATGTATCGCTTGTTGCTTGGCGTGTAGCAATGTTTGCGAGCAATTGTGTTAGCGTTTACAGTTGACGCTAAATCGATTTGACACGGTCGTCAATGGTTTGGATTTCCGTTCAGCTTTAGCGTTACGTCGGTTGCGAGGAAATTTCTTGCATGGTGGATATACAGCGAGGATGTCTTCGCCCTCCGTTACAGCCTTAAGCGATTTGTTATTGCCTACTGACGAACTCGAAAAATTAATCCATCCACCACACAGTACTCACTCGAAAAAGTCTTGACCACCGTCTTTGTTACATACGACGCAATTTGATACCCTAGACACATTTAGCGATGGTTGGTTGGATTGAGTGGCGTGGATTAGTTGCCTTCACAATTTTTGCTCATAATCGGCGATAATTAAAAGTTGAAATTGAGGTGTTAGTTTAGAAATTAAGCACCAGTATGAAGTGTAACGCACCAGTACGTGTATTCTTTCTTTATTCTCCCTCCTGAAACTGAATGCAATTTGGTTAAAAATAAATCGGGATAAATTTATGCACACATTTTATATACTATTTAGCTGGGGTGCAGCACACTATTCAGAAATGGGGGGAGAGGGTAAACTGCCAAAAATATATGACATTTCTTCTCCATCACAGTAAGGGACTCGAACTGGAGAGGCGGAGAGCCAAGCCCCTGACAACTCAGTAAATTTCGGTTCTGACATCATTATGCATATACAATGTTGTCAAACATTGCATGAACTAAAAAGTTTGTTTTTCTTTCGATCGGCTGTAAATGTTGGTAATGTTATTTGAAAGGTTTTACCGATAATCAGTGAACAATCATGTCACGTTGCGGTTTATTCTTGTTGTTATATGTACGTTTTTCAACTAAATACTTTGGTTTTGTTTATGCGTCAACTTTTAATTTGACTAATAACTGAAACACAAACTCATAAATAGGAACTAATATTTCACATTTATGTAGGTAAACAATGTAAATTTGTGAATAATTGTTATTTAAAACTACGCCATTATCTATTGTACATACAAAATATTTTATGTTATATAATACATCATTCATATGTAGCAGGCCCGCTAGAACTATTTGAAAGGCGGCCATCACAATTTTATCGTTATGCTCTCCCATTTTTTGACTAGCGTTCCGCGACAACGCAAATTCTTAATACTGCTTATGGATTTCGTGGTCATTGTCAAACCCGCTCCCGTGTTCCTAACCCAGGAGGCAAATGTGAAATATGTTGGGGTGGGAGGGACACACTACGATCGAAAAAACCGGGGGTGGGGTGTGGATAGGACATAGTATATCTTGCAACCGTTGTACGGTTATGTGCATGCTGGTTACTATGAGTTTTTATACATACCTACATGCGCAACAAACTTACTAGATAAGTGGGGGATCGACCAACATATCCGTCCCCCAGTCATATATCTCTACTCTATACACATATATATTGATCAACATGGCAAATTTTTTAGGGAGGGCGCCAGATACATTTATAAGTATACATTTATGATTGACCAACGCACAGTATTTCTGGGTGGGACAACTTATATGACAGTTCCCCGAGAAATTTTATAGGTGTCAATATCCCGTATGAGTTGCCCCACCGGATGGTCGGATCACACAAGATGTATATCCCCACGCACGACCCACCTTTCCCTCCTCCCAGAAAAATTAGCGAAAATTGAGAAAATTGTGAGGAAAACCTGGGTAGCCGAAATAAAATTTTGGTTACCCTCTGGTCTACCCCTGCCCCGTACCTCTACGACGAGGTGATTTGTCCCCCAGCCGCAGCTGTGCGTGGAAAAGGTACCCGCAACGTAGTCACGGCGGTATCGGGTACGGATTTGAATCTTAAGTCAGCTGGCAGCGGGCACCAGCGGTTAGCGATGTACCTACCTGTAAGGGCGTAGTGCGTACCCGCAACGTGCACAATCCCACATGCTCAACAGTAAACGCTATTATGGAAATGACTAGGTAGCTTCGTTTAGTTAGTGCTATCAAAAAGACGTAGCGATCATTGTCATGAAAACATGGAAGTTCTTTTAAGCACCCGCTCCCGCTATCCATATTATTACATGGTTTTGTTTAGTGACCACTTCGCGCGTACTCTTAATGGACAGTGTGCGATATCATCAAAATGACTAAGTTGCTCCTTTACTGAAAGCTATTAAAAAGAGTTAATGATTCGTTTCCTTTAGTGGGAGTTATATAAGTATCCGTTCGAAAAACTCAACCACAACTGGAATCGGTGCCATGGCAAAGCTCATGCATACTTGATCATGTATCGTTATATCATGTGATTATCATGTATGACAATATATTTAACTGGAAAACATTTGTTTAAGGCGGCGGGCACTGTGGCAGGGAGGTGGGTGACAAAACTTAATCAAATCTTCGTCGTATAGCTGGGCAGCAAATACCAGTGGCAAAGAATTATCCATTACAAATCTAAATAGAGAAGAATAGTTTAAAAATAAGGATGTACATCCAAAGTCCTTGATATAGGCATACCGGTCGAACGCTTCGTAAGCCTGAAGAAGTTCTCTGAGCCCGCGGGTGCTAGTAGCGGTAGACAAGCTGCCAAAGTTTGCGGCTCCCCACGAACTAAAATATTTTTGGCATGCGCACAACTCTGCCCTGAGCCAAAGGCCTTGTATTACTGTGAATTAAACCAAGCTAAGTTACAATGACCCTGTGATCTAGCAGGTGAATTGACCTCAATGGACGTTGTAACTGCAGACCCACTGGAGGCAATGTTATAACAAATAGTTTATTCCTGTTACCATAGGACAAACATATCACCTGTCTCACCGTTGTAGGTTAACCCTTATAACCAGGCTCTGGCTTCCAAAAAGATCAACGCACATTATGGAGCGTTGTATTAACTGCGTGTCTCGTACCGTATATGTTTGCAAGTACAGTTATTCGCTCGCTATGCTAGGTTTCTATGGAACCAAGCATCAGCTCCTAGATAGCTCAGTGGTTTTAGTTCACCGCTTGCACCATTGCATTCCGGCTTTGATTCCTAGCGCCGGTTTGCGGTTGTCAAACATTGCCAGATGTGATTCGGGCGAGATTTCAGCTATATGTAGCTATCTAGATGGACTGAATGATTTTCAAACATCACATTAGTAGATGAAAAACAGGGGTTTTGCCCCCCCCCCACCGGTGGGGACCGGTGGTGGTGAGTCATGTGTTGGTTGAATGTATGTACATAGGTGTGCAGGCATATATTGGCATACATGTCTACTTCACATATATAAATACACATATAGCTATAATAT
>JASANE010005200.1:0-23315 GCA_030248225.1 Trileptium ribeirensis | reverse complement strand
CAACGATCGAATTAAACACAAAAGGCAGTGTCTTTTATACAGTTCAGACTGCGTGGGTGCAGGCATGATGCAATAATTGCATCAGAATTGTTTACATCCTTAGTGCTTCATTTACCGAATCTTCATGTTTAAATCACGGGATCATATCTTTGTTCCGCTAAAACACGTGAAACCCGAACATAGAACCATTTTGCTATCAAAACTAAAACCTACAAGCAGTTGTTTGCTGATGCCCAATGTGATCTTGAACTGCTATTCCTAGGTACAACATTTCTACATTCCAGCATCAATAGCAGCTACCACTCTACCTTTCATAACAAATCATCTGGCAGAAGCTCTGGTTCAAACATTTCGCAAAATGCAAAAGTAAATGTTAGCTTTATGCATGTTAACTGGAAGCAACTGTTTGAAAATTACAAAGATTGAAAACATTTCGGCGCTAATCTACAACGACAGATGTTACTAAAAGGCAACATATGTGCTAAATAATTGACAGCAAAGGCTATATTTAAAAATCTGGCAAAGTTGCAATGCCAATCTAAAGATTATAAAGCTTGCTATAGCTGTGCGCATATCAAATCATGCTCAAAGCGTTTTAAAAATATATCGAAGGTGTTAAAGCTTATGATGTTATGAATTGGAATGCCGCCGGCATTGTTGCAAATATTGGTAATTGAGATGCCACAGGCATTGTTGCAAATACTGGCAATTGGGATGCCACTCATGTGATTGCAATTATTGCTCAGTTTAGCCTTAAAATTAATTTTGGGAAAGTGGCTTCGAGGGTGGAGGGGGTTAGGAATAGGTCGAGAGCTTTCAGAAGTGGTTGGGACAAATATGGCTTTGGTATGGGGGAGATTCTTAGGGGGTCACCCCTACGCCCCGTCGACACCTATTATATTTATTTATTTGCATATATCGTACATGCTGTCGTCCGAGGTCTCAGGGGTGGAGGAATCCGTGTTCGGCGGGGGGGGGTCGTCTCAGGAGGAGAACAATGCCCCTCAAAGGAAGGTCCTCCAAAGGGAGGACGTGCTGAAAAAAGTTGACGATCCCACCCTGCCGACGACCAAATATTGCAGATTTTACCCCCTTTTTGCCAATTTTCAACATTATTGTTACCAGTTTTTGCTATCCTTTAGAAAAGCGGAGGCGAGGAGCACCAGGGGGTGGGAGGCACCATCCACGGGTAGTCCTGGCCCTTGGCATGACGGTTTAAGACCTCAGGGGTAGACCTGAGAGTTCCATCGGTCAAAATTCCTCTTACCCTGTAAACAGCTAAGTCACAATATTTGTCTCAACTGAGACGGTGCCAAACTGATTGTTATATTAATCTAATTTAAATCGTCTGCTTATGCTAGCGTAAATAGCGTAGCTAAAATGCTAGTTAGTTGATTAGGTCTTGGGATATTATGGTAGCATGCTAGTAGTGAGGTTTGAATCGCTGCTGGTCCGTCGTATGATTTTTCGCTGATCTTTGTTGTATCCGACGGTCGGAGCGTAGGCAAGCACAAGGACTCGAGAGTAAAGTAAAGAGATTTTTTGAAAACAAGTAGAAAGCAAAACAGATAGACGGAAATGCACAATCGGTACACTCGATACTCACCGTACCCTGATTACCGCTGCTAGGCAGCAGCATATATACCCGAACACATACATAGCTACAACATTCGAGTAGCATATAAACAAATTAAAATTTCTAGAATGTTCTTCAGTCAATGTTGTGAATAACATCAGCATGGAAGTTTCGACAGAATGAGAATAATCTGGAAACGTCTTCGTCATGACACTTCACCGCTCAGCCTAAGGCTCACCGTGAAATTGAAAAGATCCTGTTTGGCTAGCGGCCCGCTCGGATCGATCTTGTTGGATTCGTTGGACCTTACGCGGGTGTCGTAGATGCTGCTGGTGGTTCCATCGGAGAGGCTTCGGGAGCTCCAGGAGTGTCCAACGGTTCCATTCCAACGTCGTTCTGGCTCCAGATAGGTATTCGCCAGTTCTCTAGGATATCACCTTCGATCGTGGGATAGCGTGGTTGCAGGTGTTCCAGTTTTGGTTGCCAGGTTGGACCGCTGAGTGTAAGTAACATTTACGTTGAAAGTGCGGGATCCTTTTCACTTCTTGATGACGGCTGGTACCCATTGTACATCGCATATACAAGATCTCCAACATGAAAGGTTGGGATGACCCTTGAAACTTCATCTTGCTGAGATTTTGCAGCATCTCTTGATTGTTTGCCTTGGGCTAGATGTGCCGGAGAAGGATCTAGGGTATCGATCTTGGTTCAGAGCTGTCAGGAGTGGATGAGTTAACTCAAGGAGTATCAACGTCGATAATAGGTCAGTACACTGCGGTTCGACCAGGGTTCTTCTTACGTTGCATGGCAAAGTGTCCTATGTGTAGGAGATCCAAAACGTGTTTTCTGAAGGTGGCTGGTATCACAACGAGGTTCCCAAAGATGATGCATCCATTGCATAGGCCTAGCTGGTCTTTGATCTGCCGGAAGCGTTGCATCTCTGTATCTTCATCACTCTTCTGTTGTGGCCAACCTTCGCAAGTAACTCGCATGACGGTAGCGATGTTTGGATCCTTGGGGCATTCACGGGCGAGCTATTGTTGGTTTGCCGGAGCCACTTTGTTGCTGACCTTTTCTATCACACAGACCATCTCAGAATTTTCACTTTCTTCCGCATCGAATTTAGAGTCCGGGCAAGATGGTAGTCGACTCAGGGCTTCTGCGTTGCCATGGTCTCAGGTCTTACGGTATTCGATGGAGTAGTTGAATTGACTGAGATGCAAGACTCATCTTGCTAATCTGTTTACTGCCAATGCCGGTGTGCCCTTTCCTGGTCCAAAGATTGCTATCAATGGCCTGTGGACCGTAGCCAGCGCGAACGGCAGTCTGTAGATGAACTGGTAGAATTTATTCATACAGAAAACGATACCCAGGGCTTCTTTCTCGATTTGGCCGTAGTTTCGCTGTTATCCTGATGGGATCTTCGATGTGTTGGCAATCGAGCGTTTGCCTCAATCGGGGAAACTGCGGAACAGTACAGCTCCAACTCCAACATTGGATGCATCGTAGGATATTTTCAACGGCAGCGTTTCATCGAAGTGAACCAGGAAGTCGTCGGTCGACAAGACTTCCTTTAGTTTTTGGAATTCGTTTATATCCGGTTACTTCCAGACACATGTGATATTCTTCCTCGTCAGCCGGTAGAGCTGTTCCGCAATCTTTGCGAAATCGCGCGGCAGACACTGTCATAGAACTAGACAGATCCAAGGAATGATCGGAGGGTTGTGGCATCTTTCGGTTCCGGCATTTTGTAGACATCGTTGACGCTTGGTCCTTTTGCAATTCCTTCGCTTGAAGAATGTATCCCAGATATTCGATCCAGGGTTGAGCAAAACGACACTTTTCCTGCCGGCATCGTAGGCCTATTTCGTCGAGACGTTCCAGAAGGCGGCGGAGGTTTTCTTTGTGCTCTTGGGCAGTCTTCCCTCCCCGAGTAGATGACCACACCAGGGAGATCATGAGTAAGTTGATCCATTACCTGCTGGAAGTACCCAGTAACTTGATACCATACGGCAGCCGATTCAGAAGCAACACTCCGACATAAGTGTTCAGAGCCAGGTGACGACGGCTTTTGGGCACCAACTTGATCTGATTATAGGCGGCAGCCAAATTGATCTTTGTGAAGCAATATCCACCTCCGAGCTTTCGTATGAGCTCCACCGAAAAAAGTAACTGCTGACAGTGCTGTTGAAGTTGTGGGTTAACCGTACAGGAACAGTTATTCCAAACACGTATTTTCGCCCTCTCTTGGCCAGGCAATACGGTTTGCTTGACCGATACTACGGGAGTGCCATAATCGTTGAATTGAGTTGGTTCCCATAATCCTTTGGCGATACCATCCGTTATTGCTTCGGTCAGGTCTTTCTGCATTGCAATGGACACTGGTCAAGATTTGCGGAATATCGGCTCGGCCTTTGCCTTGACTTGCACCTCCAGTTTCACGTCTTTCAGACAGCCAAGTTCAGGTTTCTAGAGATCAGGGTACTGGTCGCACAGTTTCTGGCATTCTTGACAAAGTATTGGATCTTCCTTGAGGTGGATGAAAACAGCGTGGCAGGATTCCGTAAGGTACCGGTCGACAGAATTTCCTGGCTGTTTAATGGCGGATCAGCCCAGGATATTGAGGTCAGGTACATCGGCGACAATGAATTCGACCTGTTGGAAATCAGGATAAGCAGGAGCCGAAACTGCTGCTATGAACGTACCAAGTACGGGTATGTCATGCTTGCTTGTTAAAACGAACCGTGTAGACAGCTTGTTTAGGGCGGAGATCCCACGTATTCCCACTGTTGCTTGTTCAGGAAGTTACCCAAGGATGCGGTATCCAATTCAATGATGCAGGTTTTTCCACCACTTTCGAAAGGTACTTTCATTTTCGCCATAAAGTCTTGAGACGAATCAACCGTGCGGACTGGTACGATCTTGTTCACCGATTTCTGCTTTGTTCAGGTTTGATCCCGAAGTTTCTTACGGCAGACGGCTTTAAGGTGTTTTGGTTTTGCAGTAGTTGCAGGAAGAGACGCATTTGTTAGCCATGTGGTTCACAAAGGTTGCAGTTCTGTTTGGAAGCAGGAACGTCGTCGTTCGTCTTCTTCTTGGGCGCCGTGAGCTGAGAGACTTGCTTTTCATTTTGTTAACCCGGTTGAGAGTCACACCACTCGCGTTCCCTTGGCCATCTGGCAGCGTCTTCCGTCTCAACGGCGATCGAAGTGGCCTTGGTGAAATTGAAATCGTCATCCTTGACATTGACGAGAGCCTTCAGCACTGCTTTATTGTCGACGGAGCATATGAATCTGGTCCGAAGAGCTTAGTCTTGTCGGTATTTGATGGTCGGTAAATCGCACGTCTCAGCGGCTTGAAGGATAAGGGCTGCGAGTTCTTGGATGGTTTAACCAGGCTTGTGTTTCATGTCGCTCTAGAACTTGAATCGTTCCCGGACAGTTAAGCGCTTGGAATTAAATTGGTCCTTCATGAAGTTGACAATTTCGTCCCTGGTGAGATCGTTTATGTCTTTCGGCGGTGACTGTTGACTAGCCAGGTTAGCTAACAGTTTGTAAGGGGTGGCGGACTGATTGGTTAGGAAAACTTGAGGCTTCTTAACCTCTGGAACAGAATTAACTCCAACAGAGGTGTAGAACCGGGCATAGTAATCCGTCCACAGCTCAGAAGTTTAATCGAATGGAGCGAACGTTGGAGTTGCAGCAACCGGGGTGACGTTGGTGTTCGGGTTGCTTCAGTGGTAGTAGTCTGGAATAGATGCAGAAACCAGTCTTCCATCCGTGGTTGCTATTGTTCTATTCGCAGTTGCTGCTGTTCCATCCGCTGTTGGCCTTACTTTCGCTGATGGTCCATTGCTGCCATCTGCTGCTCTTGCATCTGCAGTTGTTGACTCATTAGCTTGACCAATTTGCTGAAATCCGTCATGGTTGACGATTATCCTTATCAATCAGGAGACGTTCAGGGTCTTGTCGGGCTTCGAACAGGTTTCTACTCCGTGTGCCACTTTGATCTTTGATGTATCCAAAGGTCGGAGCGCTAGTAAGTACAAGGACTCGAGAGTAAAGTAAAGAGATTTATTTGAAAAAAGTAGAAAGCTAAATCAGGAGACGGAAATCCACAATCAGTACACTCGATAATCACTGTACCCTGATTACCGCTGCTGGGTATCAGTATATATGCCCGAACACACACATAGCTACAACATTCGAGAAACATATAAACAAATTGAAATTTCTAGAATGTTCTTCAGTCAACGTTGTAAAAAACGTCAGCATGGAAGTTTCGAGAACAGAATTAGTATAATCTGGCAACGTCATTGCCATGACGATTTCCTCAAAATTTAACTGAGTATCAGCCAATCTTAAGTCTAAACGAGTCATGTGGACTCAGATTTTCCGTCAAACAATAATTGACTCAGCCTGTGTCAAAATCTGATTCATTGATTGTGAGTCATTTCAGGGTTGCAGCCAAGACTACATGGGAAAACGCCCCGCCCCGCGAACTCGTAGAGGATCTATGACCCCTGAAATATAGCAGAAAGTTTATTGTTATATGTGAAAGGTGTGTTTAAGCTCTGCTCCTAGGGCATTCAGTGCGGTTAATACCCGAATTTCGTTACATTAACACGTTTTGCTAGCTGCCTTCGCTGTACTGACACACCTTCATTAAATTGATACAAGAAACAACTGCATGTTTTAAACAGTGAGCTGTATCACCCGACGTGTGCACGATAAATGAGATATTCTAACCGGAACTTTAAAGTCACGGCGGCTTATTATAGGCAAAAGACTGTATGTTTTTTGTCTGCTATTTTTTCAACAAATGTCAGGCTATGACGTTGTCTCCCACTACTGTCAAACCGTATAATATAGTTCTTCATTTCAGTATAATTATAGGAGTTATTAAAACTAATATGTATTGTGCCACCTCTGCATGGCCAATCTTTGAGATTTGAAATACCCAAGTGCATTCTAATTGCGGTACCATATTTTGTAACAGATGTCAGGCTGTGACTTTGTATTCCACTTCTTTCCAACAGAATATAGTTCTTCATTTCAGTGTGATAGGAGTTATTAATGTTAATATGTAATGAGCCACTTCTGCATGGCCAAAATTCTTAAATTTAAATACACAAGTATATATGATGAACATTTACGGAAAAATTAAATTGGTACATCCTTCTGAAAAATTTGGCAATATCAATTGCACATCTGTTGAATTTTCACAATCTGTACGCGAATAATTTGATTTAGTTTCTAACCTTAATTGTAGTAGTTAGTCTAAGACGTTATAGAAAACCGTAATAAATACTCTCGTTTCAAAAGTAGAGACCGACCTGTACTTTGAAACAGCCTAAGCTTAAATTGACTTAGGCTTATCGTTCAGCTTTGAGAGACAAAATATTATACGATTATTCGACGGGGGAAACTTGATATGATACGTAAAGGAGAGAGCAGAAAACTTGAAATGATACCAAGTATATGATGATGATTACATCGTTTAATCACAACCTGGTAACGATAGAATATTAATCGTAGAATTGTTAACGTCAAATCTCGCCTGTTGTCGCATTATTTTGAAGTGCTTGACGTGCATGTCATGACTGCATTCGACTAATGATAATACTATACACACGAAGTCCAGACGAGCATAATATACTGCACATATATAATCAATTCGTAAATTATAAGTAAAAATAAAAATTCGCTGTATAATTTTGATTCCGGTATTCTGCAATCAATTAACGTGGTGGAAGGGTTTGAACGTCACGGAACTTGAACAATTTGAAATGTCGAAATATAAAGCAGGTTTTAACCCAATTGCATTCAGTGCACATTGCCGCTGGGTGCATTACTTCAGGAACCTCTTGAGATAAGCGAGGAAACTTTATCGTAATTTCTGCAAGTATCTTTAATAGGCTTGCATATTTATAATATTAAAATTTCAATACATTGCAAATGGCATCATCGAACAAATGTAATTCCACACCCGCTGCGAATTATGCGCAAATCAATAATTATCCGAAAACAAAAAGGACGCAACCTGCTCGACAACCACAGCAACAAAACGTAATCGCCCAATCGAATCGTTCAAATCTACCGCAATGTTCTCTCGACGTATCGTAAGCTCAAAATGTTCAGTGCATCGATTGCTCTCAAACAGTTAATGACACAACAGAAAACAGTGTCGAATGTGGTGGGTGCTCGCAGTGGATCAACTTCAGCTGTTGTGGATTAAATGCAGCAATTACAAACATTGATCGGATTGTTGTTGTGTGCCAGGACGGCTCCTCCTTTCTTAAATCCCGCAAGTCATCTAAATCATGCAACAAAGACAACTCGCGAGATGATCTATCTATGTTGGCGGCAAAAATTGACAGCATAGCGAACACTGTAAATAAACTGACGACATGGAGCTCCCAAGTAGAATCATCGACTCCATCAAATGAAACACTTGCTATCAATGCGTCGAATCCGAATAGCACTCACTCTGCCACTTCCGCTAACGTTGTATCTCGCAACATCGCCCCAAAATAGACCATCGCTACTCAACATGGGGCGACGAAGAAATGCATCGCCGTAGCCTCGTTGTTTCTGGTATGACTGAAGCCGGCGACGATATTAATGCTGTCAATAACCTACGCCGTCTGGACCCATCGGCTACTACTACGGAAGCTTTTCGAATGGGGACACTAGAAGTGCGAAATTGTAGTGGCAACGTTGAACGCTGAACATCTCCGCGGCTCCTCAAAGTTCGATTACACTTGTCCTCTGTTGTAAAATCTATCCTGCAACACGCTAGGAGGCTGAAAGTCTGTGATGATACAAAAGGAATCTTCATCCGACGCTCAATGAATGACAACGATCGTCAGTAATGTGGGGGGGGGGTGGGTGGTTTTTTTTTTTGGTTTCTTTTTTTTTTTTTTTGGGGGTTTTTTTTCTCGGGGGTGGTTCTTTCCGCTGTTGGGGCCCCCCCCCGGGATCGCCGCCCATGTCAGCAATATTATGCACTTATTCACAAAGCGAAAGAGCTTAATGAAATAGCAGACCCTAAAGCAAACACATACTTCGTAGTACTTGATGAAAAACTGGTTTGTTTTAGACGCTGCAGGCGCGCCGCTGCATGCAAAATGCGTGGTGGTATACGGGATAAAAATTTTTCTTATAACGTTGCTCGAAATAATAAGGATTTCACACTGTTGGTAAACTAATAAATGCGGTAAATCCAACGAGTATGCTCAGAGACTCGCAAATATACAAAAGCTTAATCAAGTGTAAATACTTAAATGCAAGAAGCTTAGTGCATCACAAAAAGATTACGGCATTGGAATGTTTATTCTGAATTCTAGCTTAGATTCTATTGTAGCTATTACAGAAACTTGGCTACACAGCAATATTCAGAGCTCACTTTTCAATTGTCAAAGCGACCATATTTATCGGTATTATAGAAAGGACCGCCGAGCTGGCAGGGTCGCTTTCTTTATTAATAAAAACTTTACATTTTCGCCAGTCTCAATTATCGATCCCGGCTCAACGGATTAGAAGTTATTGACATAAATTTACATATTCCGACAAAGCGTCGCCTGTTATGCGCATGCCGACCTCCAAATTACGACATAATCGCTTCTGAGCTACTCTCTGTATTCACACAGATTTACAGCGATATCCCATGGTCTGTCTCCTGGATAGGTGACTTTAACTATCCGTTGGTAAATTGGGAATCTTTCACATATCCGCCCGCAAAGGACTACGACATTTTCATCAACTCGTTGCAAATATCGGGTCTTACACAATTTATTTTTGTCTAGTACTCGTGGTTTAAATACACTTGGTCTTATAATAACAAATTCTGTGCTTAACGTGTTTGATTTGCGTGCTGACGAACCACTTTCAGATTCTGATCATTTATCTTTAAACTTCGCAGTTTCATGAAATTTTTCCGAACAGAAAAGACTCCTTATGAGGCTTTCAATTTTGCAAAAACGAACTTTTCAATTTTCAAGCAGTTTATTTTTTCTATTGACTGGGAAACATTCTTGAATCAAATCATTTCAATTAATGACAAGTTTAAACTTTTTTCTTTATGTTATATATCTCGGATGTGAGCTTTTTGTACCAATGAAACAAATTGTAACAACCGAGCAATCTGTCAAATATCCTGATTAAATTAAGCGTATGCAAAATAAAAAGTTGCAGTTGTGGCACTGCGCAAAACAGTCTGGGTATTTTTATAAATGTAAACGGTTTTCCAAACAATGCTATGCTGCTATTTTACAATTCAAGAAAAAGCGAGAACGTAACATTATCGAAACGGGGAATTCTAAAACCTTGTTTCGATGAGCAAATAGCCGGCTTTCAGCAAAGAACAGCATTAGCGCGATAAAGTGTCCCGATGGCTCGTTATCCTCAGATGATCAAATATGATCTAATAATATCTCTGATGCTTTTTTCTGTATTTACTGTTGATAACAATAATTTGTCTGTAATTATTGACATAATAGCTGCCGAGCAACCCATCACCTGGGTTGCTTTTTCGCCACGAACAGTACACAAGTACATGGGTAAGCTGAATTCTAAACTAAGCCATTCTCCAGGTGGATTACCTGCATTCTTATTAAAAAACCTGAAGAACTCACTTTGCTTTCCGCTGGCACATCTTTTCAAAGAATCATTTATCATTGCTACCTTGCCAAACCAGTGGCTTACAGCCCACGTAGTGCCAGAATACAAAAAAGGGGATTCGTCGAATCCACTCAATTACCACCCAATATTACTGATATCCGATTGCTGCAAAATCATGGACTATGCCGTAAATTATCATATCATATCCTTTCTGACGCAGCATAACATTATAACTGCTAATCAACATGGTTTTGTTTCAAACAAGTTAACCTATACTCAATTGCTTCAGCGGATGAAACATTGGTGCACTACAGTAGGTGAAGGAAACTACGTCGATGTGGTTTACCTTGATTTTGCAAAAGCTTTCGACACGGTTCCGCACAAAAAGTTACTTGTAAAACTATCTAAATATGGCATAAGAGGTCAACTGCTAGAATAGATTAGAGCTTACCTAGCTGACCGCAAATTCTACGTAAAGGTTAATCATTGCTTTTCTGAGGAACGGAAAGTAACGCCAGGCGTTCCTATGGGGAGTGTTCTTGGTCCCACTTTGTTTGTTCTGTATATCAATGACTTTGTTGTAAACTTAAATAATGTACATTGCAAATTGTATGCTGATGACGTAAAATTTTATGCTAAGCTGAAACGAACACAACTTCTTATCGCCGCCGATAATCTTAGGCGAGCAATTAGTTATGTTGATTCATGGGCCAACGAATGGCAACTTAGCTTATCATATGTTAAATGTACAGTACTCCATATAGGATCTAAAAATCCACAGGTGGAATATCAAACAGTAAATCACAGTCTAACTGTAAACACTTTCTCAAAGACCTAGGAGTCGCAGTGTCTAATCTGCTCAATCCAGAGATTCACTGCACGGTTATATGTCACAAGGCATATCGTATTATTAACATGCTATTTCGCTGTTTCCTAAACTCTAAGTATAACGTTCTTTTGACTGCTTTTATGTCTTATGTAGTCCCAATCCTAGAATACGCACCACTTGTATGGTCGCCATATTCAGTAGGAAATATCGATAAGCTTGAAAATATTCAGCGGTATTTTACGAAACTTATTTTTGCCTGGGCACTCCTGCCTTACGCGTGTCCCCCCGGTTGGGTTTGCCCTGTGGGCGGCCTCGCGTGGAAGGTGGCCCGTTCGTGTAAATCAAATGCGAGGGGAGGGTGTACAACACCCTTAGCTACATTTTATTTTTTTTGAAGTTGTGGTCCCCCCTTTAGCTACCAATTTGGCGCGAATTAACTATAACGAACACCGTCTGTAGCGAATGCGGTTTATTAGTCAACGGTCCTGTGGAGTTTTTCCTAAATTCTCGATATTTGTATCTAGCCCATATGAACATTGCTCAAATAATTCCGAACAGTTTCAATAAAACTGCCAGAAGACACGGTGTGAATGACACTGTCGGCAAGTGGTAATACGCGTAACTAGCTACCGTTGAAAAAATTTATTAAAAACATGTGGGTGTCTAAGACACCCTGTTGTCAACAGTGTGTCTGACACTGTGTGGGGTACATAGGTTCCAAACGTTGGGGACATTATAACGTGAACGCCGCATTACGCTTCGCATTTAGACAGACTTAAGTATCTCAACTTAAAGACCTTAGAGTTGAGACGCTTGCATAATTATTTAGTAGTTGTTTTCAAGTCAGTAAGAAATTTTTCTGCTGGATATAAGGACCTGTTTGAACTGTCTTGTGTAACTTTCACAAAAGGTCATTATCCTAAGATTAAGAAGCCACAACACAAAACTAACGCTTTGGATCATTTTCTAACTGCTTGAATAGTAAATGCTTGGAACCAACTAACAGTTATGGTAATGAATCAACCATTAATTAATGCGCCTAGTCCAGATAATTTCAAGAAACTACTCAGTAAAGTTGATTTAACTAGGTTTTTAAAATTTGATCGAAATATAAGTGGATTTAGACCCTTTTTGATTTAATTTGTTTATTGACTGGTCTTGTAAGTCATGTTTATTTAAATTTGCGCTATATGATGTGTTGCATTTGCATAAGGCTGGCAGAGGATGTTGTAGTCAGGCTATTCCTTAACGGTTTGGCTCGCGACGATGTACTTAACTCCGGATGCAAAACCTTTCAAGCTGCAACGTCCAATGACCGGTAGTAAACGATATACTACTAATACTGCTGACAAGCGGCTAAAATTCATGGGTATGTTTAGGGCGGTACAATAATTTAGTGTCCTTTTGTATTATTACAGAGTAAAATTGTCAACGCGCTTGCTGTAGACAGGATGGGCTTGGCGTCAGCAATCAGAATTTTTTTGGACGAACGACATTATCTATTGAAGTGATATAATCTGTGGGCCTCTCTTCGGATTCACATTGGTGTTATGCTTCCGGAATGCGGAATAAAAGAAAGACACTATTCGGCCAACGGTAACAGCTATTGCCTATGTGCCTTTTAAAACATGACTCCACCACAGGTCCAACTCCGATTCCGAGATTCTTAACAAATAGCAATACAACTGTCCAATGTTGACCGAATAAATTTGCTAACATCTGACAATTGAAATGTAATTGAACAGCGTAAGAGTTGTTTTTATTGTGGTCATTTGTATCAATATCCTTGTAACGCAAGACGATAATCATGTTAATATAACTCTGGTTAAGCCTTGCTTTTGCCGAACCATGTTAGGCTTTGCTCTGCTCTTCCTCGCCCGCGTTAGGTCGGCCTGGGAAAATATCTAACGAACCAACAAACATACTTTCATTAAGGCATCCATGGTCCGGGTCGGAAGTACAAGAGGGAGGCGGGTTTCTGGTGGTGGGAATTCCTTCGACCTCCCGGGGGATTAGTGTCTATAGCGCCTCTGGGGCTAGGTGGTGGGGGTCGGACCCTCAAGGTGTAACCCCCTACCACTATGAGCATGTATACACTAAGGCAAACATGCCGAAGCAGAGGTTAGGGCAGGCAATCCCTTCCCCGAAGGCCCTGCTCTATCTCTCCTCCCAACCGAACCCGCGCGGAAAAGTTAGCCAAATATATAGTGTAAAAATAAGGGGAAAATTGGCAAACTGGTTGTAAAATCGGCACAAATTTGTCCTCGGCGTGGATCATCACCTAACATGAGTCAACTTTTTTCAGCACCCCACTAGAGGATCTTCCCCCTTTTTAACGCCTCCTCTGAAACGACCCACATCCCCCACCCCCTTCCCCGTCAACATTTGCTGTCTCCCCTAAGACCTTGGAACTTCTGTATGTATGCATTAGTGGCTGTTAAGAGCAGAACTAAGTTAACCTCGGCTGTGCTTGTTGTTCGATTGCACTTTGCATCAGGTGTAGTGTTGGGGACCGGGCTGCTTTAAGGTGCCAATGAACGGCCGACTGCCATGAGGCTACTACTACGATAAGAATTGAATTTTCGTAAACGCTACTTCAGAAACTCGCTCCATTTGCATATGCAGATTTTCCATAGTGTACAATCCAACGGCTAAGTGCAAAATCCTATGCCTAAACAGACTATAAGTAGAGTGCAGTATATTTGCTTTAATCTGTTATAATTGAACATAGGCGCATATAAACCTAATAAAACATATTATGCACTGAAACATGACTAGACGATACTAGCTGGTACAAAAATCAGGTGCATGTTCGCTACTGGCGATTATGTCAAACCATTTTAGTACTCTGGTTTTAGTTTATTTGCTGTACAGAAGTAAACGGTATATAAACCACGCGCCCCCCTCAGCGACGGTCGATAACTGCTGCGCAACTTCAGAAAATAGTTAACAGCCGGCCGACGTATTTCCTGGTTATTAAACTACTGCCGGGATACTCTTCGACGGGTCGCCCGACGGTTTTCACTGCCGTTGCCCAACACTAATCAGGTATTGCAAATTTTATATTTGGTGTTTTAGAAAAGTGCTGTTAAGAGCAGACTTCAGTTTTCCAAATACACTTGGGATCTGCTGGGCTCTTCGTACCCCAAGGCTTGTTTGGCTCTAAAGCCGGGCAGAAACGATTGCAAAAATATTTTGTTTGTACATTTAAAGCGATTATACATCTGTGAAAATTATCAAGAAATGTCGTGGACAGTCCTATGACAATGCAAGCAATATGGCAGGAAAATATGAGGGTGTTCAGGCATTGCTCAAGCTCGACTGTTCCGTGGCGCACTTCGTTTTATGCTTTGGTAATTCGCTGAATCTTGCAGGCAACGAATCTGCAAACTGTGTCCCTGAAGCTGCTGCATTTTTGGATCTTCTTCAGAAGATTTGCGTGTTCTTCAGTGCATCAACACATCGTTGGAAGATTTTGTCTGAGTCATTGTTGACTGCGACAGTGAAATCACTAGGTCAAACTCGGTGGTCTGCACGCGCTGATGCTACAAAAGCGCTGCGCCTGGGCTATGACAAAATATCGGAAGTTCTTGTCGAAATCACAAACAATCTCGACGAGAACGCAGACACACGGTTGGAGGCTGAAGGAATTGTGAAGAAGATGATGAGACTAGAGTACGGCATTTTGACGGATTTGTGGGCTACTGTGCTGAACCGTTACAATTTCGTCAATACGTCGCTGCAGAGCAGCAGCCTTGAACTGAATAATGGAGTAGCTCTTTTGGAATTGCTGTGTGAACACGTTGCGAGGTTGCGCGAACAGTTTGAAATGTTCGAAGAGAACGGCAAGGCGCTGAGTGGCTGCTCTGAATACAAGGAACACTCAGGCCGAAAACGAGTTCGCAGTGTCAAGCTGAAACGAATCGAAGGGGCAATCTGCAGACGCGAATGTGTCACCTCGAGACAAGTTTCGCACAGGCGTGTTTTTGGCGATTATCGACAGCATGACTGGTGCGCTCAAGAAACAACTGGACGCGTATACCATAGTGCGAAATTTGTTCGGGTTTTTTCACGAAATCTTCGATCTGACTCCACAGTCCATCCACAAAAGTTCCTTTTCGCCTCGTTCAGGCATATCCGGAAGATCTCGAACGCGATAGGCGGAAGAACTTGTGCAGTTCTGCAGGGCAGCAGTGGACTCTAGCAAGGGGACGAGAAAGTTAGCTTGGAGCTTCGCTTGTACCGCATTGCTTCGGCGCCGGGTGTTAGAGAAGCGTTCCCGAACGTTAACATTGCTCTGCGCATCTATCTGTCACCTTTAGTCAGAAATTGCTCAGGAGAACGGCCGTTTTCCGTTCTCGGACGAGTCAAAAACGAAATTCGCACATGATGGCAATTGAGAACGACGTGGTCCGAAAACTGGATTTCAATGAAGTCATTGACACTTTCGCAAAGTTTAAAGCGCGTTAAGCTGTTTTCTGAAATGTACATATATATGTTTCTGTTTGCTTTAATTTGAGTTGTTTTGATTTTATACAATCTCACTATTTTTTAAATAAAATGTGCTAACCATATTACAAGTGTTTCTTCATATTTTGGGGCGCGCAAGAAAAATCGGCCTCAGGGCCCCATTAGGTCATGATCCGCCTCTGCTCTTGGGAGTATTCTTACTCAGCTGATATGCGCCGGCTATCATTTCTGTTGTCTTCCCCAGCATCCTGGTACGTCCCAAATGAGTAATTTTACTAATCCAAAGGTACTACAAGGTGCGTCCCTGGAAGCAGCTTTGCTCACGCCTTTCTATTGATTTTAGATTTCAACGTTCTCTCTCCCTGGTATCCATATTTCTCTATCTATTTTGAGTAAATGCTGCTAGTTTGGTAGCAGTTTGTATTTGTATCTGGAAAATTTCAGCCTAAATTTTTTATATTAGTAACTCGGCAAGCGAGGGTGAAACGAAGCGAGTGCGGTTTCACCAAGTGGTTTTTTTGTGTAATCACTTGTAACAGGCTTTGTGTTTGATGTACATACTACGCTAAAACCACTCTAGCCCTGATCCTTTGAAAACCCTAAAACTTTGCCGACACCAAACTCATTGAATACAACTGAAAAAATACGAAGTATTCGTGCTAGTTTCTGCATAACCAAACCAGCATACCGAAAAATCTATTCGTAGAATATTCTTTATGTCCTGTATGCAATACATAACCATGATACTGAAGACAGACTGCATATATTCTAGTGATCGGCTTCATTGACCCTAAACTCGTTGAAGACCTCTGAATAGGCATGATATATTCGTACTGTATTCTGAATACCAAACCATCTAATTCGGCGCACCGATAAAGCTTTATGGATTATTCTTTATGATCTTCGCATATTACATAACCAAAAAATGAAAAGTCACTACATTTTTGAAATCGTGTTCGTCGACCATAAAACCCTTGTAACCACATGAAAATGTATAACATAGTCGGGCTGGGCTCTAAAAAGCAAAACCATGATAACGAGCGTGCTTGATAACCTAACTGAAACTGGTAAAGCACGCAATAACATTCCAAACATTTGAAAACCGCTATTTTTGACCTAGATCCTAGCGTCCTAGGGAGTGGTACCACGAAAATGTCATGGTAGGCAAAGTTTTAGATCTATGAGCTGATTCTGATAGTTTCTTGATGTTTCGATATGAAGTCTGTTTCGCGATATATGGGATGTAAAAATCTGGCATCCGTATTGCCAGATTTGGCAAAGAATCCTTAAAAACCTGTTTGTTCCATTTTAAACTTAAAAAAGGGGCGGACCTATTCGTGTTGAACTAAACGGCACATCCTCAGAACTTTTGCTATCGAATAAAAAAATTTTGTCGGAATCTAGCCACCCGTAGATTAGTTATGGATGACAGAGACAGTCAAAAAAATACATTTTTACGATTCTTCCACTAGCGCCCGCAGTGGAAGCTCCACTCGCTTCGCTCGCTTCATTTCAATAGACACTCTAAGATCTTCTAGATCTTCGATGCTATTTTTATTCGAAATGCTTCGTAGCATTTTGCTGTGTAAAATCTAAAAAACTTTTATAAATATCTGTAATAAAATTTCTAATAATACATTCAATTTCCTCAAAATCTCTAGGAAGATCTGGCTGTTCTACTTTAGCTAAGTTGCATTTTTCCTTGAAACAAGGAAATTTGCGGATTTGAGGATCAGTGAATCTTCGAAAAGTCTTTGTTGAGTTTGGTGAGCTTTCGCTCACAAATTTGCTTATGTCTTTGTTTGAAATAAATTGCTAAGTTTTCTTCTTGCTCGTCAAATGGTTTGCTTTGTACCATATGACTTATTGAATTGCTCTACAACTGATACATATAATCGGAGCAAGTTCCATGATTCCACTCCTGAACTAAGTCGGCTTGTGTGAACATGGATCTAAAATTTATTCAACTTTAATTTACCGCTTACCTAAAGCCTCCCACATAGGTATAATGTAGTTAAAAACAGACATGGGTATGCCGTTTGTTTGGTAACTTTCATTTCAGAAGTTGATAGGAACAGGTCTGCGTATTTTACCGGGGTTCTGGGCGGAGACCTTTGGATGGAGTTAGCCTTTCTGCCTTCCGTTTACTTTTTCACCGCGCGTTGACGGGGCATGGGCGCCTTTAAGGCTGCTCTATCGCTGAAAGTCACAGCGTGTCACTTTCCGTAAGATAGGGCTAGATCAACGGCCCTTGCGTCACTGTGACGACACCTCATCTAGGCGTATTGGCAGCGCTAATGAGCTGACAAATTTTGCGCTTGGGGGCTGAGCCCATCCTCCTTAGCAGTTCACGTATCACTCGGTCCTCCGTGGTTTACTCAACGTTGCTGCTTTCATAATTGTTTCTTTCACTTGTGAGGCAACCTATTATGTCTTAACTATTTCAGGGCACATCAAACTCAAGCCAAATTTCAGGTAAAATTCGCTTGCAAAACGTAATAAAAATTGCTTCCTTTTCTTCATGTCGAATTTAAATACTTTATCTTTGCCTAAAATAAAATTTCAGGAAAATTTCAGAGCTCAACTTTGAAACTTTGTAAAATATTTCTTAAGCAACCTTGTTAATTGGTATTTCTTGGTACATTTCTAGGGACTCATTGGATTATACCTTCGCTACGACTATATACTATTCCTTGGCACCGTTTTAGGCAATCGCTGGTCGATGTCTCGTTAAGTGATTAAACTAAACTTGTTACTTTGTTATTCAATAACTTTGTTAAAGTTTGTTCAAAATTGTTACTTCCAAATCCCCTATTTACCCTGTTTTAGTTTTAAAATCTAAACTCAGTTCAAAATAAAACCTGTAAAATTCTTGTACTTCCCTATAATAAGCCTGCGTAACTTTGTGGACTAGTCCATTGGTGTACGTCGCGCCTTTGTACTTGTGTACACTGTTATGACTTATGGTAGCTCAGGAAGCCGATAAGTAAGCGTGAAATCAAAACCCAACCGGGCCCGTAATAATGCAACAGTTGAGAGAGTAGTGTCTTACAAGACAGCAAAAGACACGCTTTATTTGCTAAACTAAATAGTAACATAATAGGGTCAACAATGGAACAACAAAAAGCAGTGTCTTTTATACAGTTCAGACTGCGTGAGTGGAGGCATGATGCAATGATTGCATCAGAATTGTTTACATCCTTATTGCATCATTTACCAAATCTTCATGTTTAAATCATGTGATCATGTTTTCGTTTCGCTAAAACACGTGAGGCACGAACACCTTCCCAACAGCATCGAAGGTACCCAAGATGCAATTAGCAGCAACCCAGCGTGACCGGTTTGTGGTGCTTTGATGCCCGACGAGGATTACGCGCCCCGTATTCATCACCGACCGGTTGTCGAGGATTTGGCCGCCATTAGATGGCGGCTTTGGTGTAGTAACATCACTTTAATGGCACTGGAGCCCTCTCGTTACCTTCTGCAGCTTCTCCAGTATCCGAATCTTCCTCGGTCCCATATCACGGACATAGCGGGTCGATATGTCGACACCAAGTAGGAACGGTTGGGAGTACGCGGATGTTGATGCTGCGGGGACAGCGTACTCGAGTCACCACTGCAGGAACCCATCCAGGATCTCGTTGTTAAAGAGACCATAGTACAGCGCGTAGCATGAGCCTTCGACGTTATGCTGCCTTTTGAATTGCCCAACAAATGTTTCTGGACTGGTTTGGGAAGCCCGACGTGATTGACGCGCTTGAGCGCTGTGAATTGGTGATGGAGCGAATGTATCAACGAGTGCTCGGATTTGTTGTCCGTTAAGGAGTACACTGGGAGAGTAGGGGCTGTCTGGCAGGAGAGTAACCTGTATTGGAGCAGAAATTGTTGGTAAGCATGCTTTGGAGCCGAAGTTGATTTTCGAAGTGATTGCTTGAACGATTGTATCATTCGTTCGGCTACTCTATTAGTCGCAGGATGATATGGCGCACCAGTGAGATGAACGATACCCCTTTGTTTGCACCACTCGTTGAACTCCGGAGATGCGAAAGCCGCTCCGTTATCGCTGACAATTGCATGTACATATCCGAAATGTGAGAAATCATTTGGCTGCGATGATATCGATTGTGTCGGATGGATACACGGATGTTTAGAGTGGGCGTCGACCAAAACAATCAGTTGCTCCCAAGGAAGTTAATCGCGTGACCCACATGAACCCGAAACCATGGCTTCTCCGGGAGCATCCATGGAAGAATCGGAGTCTTTGGTGGGTTATTTTTGTGTTCGGCACACGTTGCGTATTGATAACAAAGTAAAACAATGTCCTCATCGATACCTGGTCAATACACTGCGGTCCGAGCCAGCCGTTTCATTCGGTATGTGCCAAAATGCCCCAAATACAGCAGCTGAAGGGCTCGATCGCGGAGAGAAGGTGGTATGGCCAGGCGAGTTCCGAAGAAGACACATCCAATAGCGATTGATTAATGATTCATCGACTTTACGGAATCCGCTAATGGCCGGATCCTCGGCTTGTCGTACTGCAGGACAGCCTTCCCTGACGTTTCGTGTGACCTGAGCCATAATCGGATATTTCAATGAATCCTGTACGTCAGCATCTGGCATGATAAGATCGAGCTGATTACTGATTGTTTTGATAGTGCATATGGCATCGGCATCAGCACTATCTTCTTCCATAGTCAAAGATGATGTCGGGGCCCACAGGAAATCGACTGAGGACATCTGCATTACCATGGCTCTTCGTGATACCGTTTTCCATTGAATATTCATATCGGTTGAGCGTAAAGCGCCCATCTTGCCAGTCTATTTGCCGCAAGGGCTGGTGTCGGTTTAGTAGGGCCAAACAACGCGATGATGGGTTTATGGTCGGTGACGAGGAAGAATTGCCGATCATAGAAATATTTATGGAACTTATTGAGAGCGAAGATGATCGATACCGCTTCCATCTGGATTTGGCTATATTTCTGATGAGTGTTTGTGAGTGTTTTTGATATGTAGGCAATAGGAATTTCTGTACCGTCATGGAATCGATGAGAGAGTACAGCACCATGACCGACTTTGGATGCATCGCAGGAGCCCCCGAGGGGTTTAGCCGGAAGAAAATGTTCCAAGAATGTGTCCATGCACGAAGCGTCTTTGATTTCCCGGAACCTCTGTTCTTCTGTTCCCAAATGCCGCACTTTGCCCGTCTGAGTGAGTCGATGCAGCGGTGCAAATATTGTCGAGAGATATGGGATGACCTTGAGTAGAATTGCACCGAACCCAAGCACGATTGGAGAGGCCTGACGTTGCACGGTGCTGGCATATTTGTGACCGCCTCCGCTTTCTTCCCTTTCGTGATCCCATCTTTGGAGAGGTGATGGCCAAGGTATTCGATGGACGGCTTTGCGAAGACGCGCTTTTCGCGTCGACACCTGAGTCTTGTGGCATGCGGTCATTGCAACAAACTTCGAAGATTGGATACACGCTCCGATGCCGTTGATTCACTGACCAGTATGTCGTCGAGGTATACTGCCACACCGCTGAGGTAGCTTGTAAGTTGCTCCATGATTTCTTGAAAGTATCCGGGGGCAGAACAAATACCGAAAGGTAAGCGGATTTGAAGCAAGCGACCTTGATGGGTGCTGAGTGCCACCGTTGTTGCGAAACGGGCCCCAGAGAAATTTGGTTGTATGCATCGGCTAAATCGATTTTCGTGAAACCATGACTCCCCCAGTTGGTGTATCAGTTCCTCCGGCGATGGCATTGAGTATCGATGAGTTTCCAATTAAGGGTTTACTGTGGCGGAGTAATCGCCACAGACTCGTATCTGCGGCTTGGTTTGACCGGGTAGCAACGTTTTTCGGACGGTTTTGGACGGGAACCACGGGGGTGCCGTAGTTGCTGAATTGAGTCCTGTTCCACACACCACGCTTGATTCCATCATTGTACGCTTGTACCGGATCGTCTTGGATGGCTATCGGTACCAGACGGCGCTTACAAAATACTGGTTTCGAATTGGGCTTGAATTGAACCTCCAGTTTTGAAATCTTTGACACATCTAAGTTCCGCTTTGAAAAGGTCTGGAAATTCGTCGCAGAGCGCTTAACATGACCGTTCTAGGGATGGCTCGACGTTTTGATTGACATGCACCATCAGGGTTTGGTGACTGGCGTAGACTTCCCTGCGAAACCAAGCAGTGGATCGACCGAAATTCGAAGTTTCTTTTTTGCATCGTGACCAAGTAGATTGAGGCCCGACACTTGCAAACAATGAAGTTGAGCGGGCTTGATGCTCGACTGTTGGGAATACCTGGCATCGCAACCTCTGCTTCTGTGACACCCTTTACGGGAAGGGGATGACACGACGCCGACTCGTATTGATTGTTTGTTGATTGGTTTACCGGCTTGCCCAATTGTAACCAAACGTCCTCAGAGATAAAGTTGTCGCTTCCTCCTGTATGGATCTCGAATCTGACCGCATGACCATTAAGCTCAATCGATTGTTGGAGACGGGGAACGTATTCCGCCCGCTTGACAGTTCGTAAGAGTACTCGATTGACTTCGGTGGAGCGTCGGCTCGATTGAAGCGATCGCTTCTTTTGGAGGCAGGTGGCTTCAATGTGACCAACTTTCTTGCAGAAATTGCATGCCACGTCCTTGAGTGACCTGATTTGGCGCAGCGACCAACATTGCTCTGGAAAAATCGCTATTGCCACTCGATTGCTTTGCTTTCGCGGTTGCCACTAGAATGTCCCGACCGAAAAGGCGCACCTTGTTTGTCCCTTGATTGGTCGCTGGTAGATTGATTGACATTGTTGATAGACTGCAAAATTGCTCCATAGACCGTCTATTTTGACACCTTTGCCGCTTCCGCCGTCTTGGTTGCAATTTCGATCACCCGCTGAAACGACAGCTCGTCGGCTTTGATCTTGAGAACTGCCTCGTTCTTGACTTAACATAGGAACCGGGTGCACATGGCCTCGTCGAGGGGATCCTCTATTGAGCTGAAGTCACACGCGGCTGCGTCTTGACGACTCCTTGTTACCAGTTCGGAAATCGATTCGCCGGGTAGCCGGTTCATGTTGCTCCCGTGCGATGAATCGCTTGGGATGGAATTGATCAGCCATGAACGCGCATATCTCGTCCATTGAATTATGTTGACATCTTTGATAGGGATTTGTTGAGGTCCCAGGTTAGCAAGGAGCTTGAACGCAAACGAAGGTTGATTTGTGAGGAATCGCGACTGCGTTCGCTCCGACAAATGTGAGGAATCAAGCCCAGTAGTCGGTCCGGAGGTCGGTCGTTGAATCGAACTGAGTGAAGTTGGGGAGGGCTGATGGGATGGTTGATTGACTTACCGGAATTCGCTGACCGCCGACGTTCTTGACTAGTGCCATCAGCGCCGTCATTTGTTGTTGATGTCGCTCTTGCATCATTTTGATCAACTGTGCCGTTTCGGACATAACTGATTCGAGGAGTGGTAGAACCCTTGGAGCGATTGATCCGAGGACGGAGTGGACCCTTGAAACGATTGGTTCGAGGACGGATTGACCACTAGGAACGGTTGATCCGACGACGTGGGTTGAACCATTTAAATGATTGGCTTGAGGACTACGGTTGGTGCCCGAGACACGTCGAAGGTTGAGTTCGATCACCGGATCGCCAGTTTGTCCTTGTTATGGCTTAAGGTAGTTCAGGAAACCGATAAGTAAACGTGAAATCAAAATCCAATTGGACCCGTAGTAACACAACAATTGAGAGACAAGTGTATTACAAGACAGCAAATGATACGCTTTATTTGTTAAACTAAACAGTAACACAAT